>JAODUO010000685.1:202500-244188 GCA_025642075.2 Ridgeia piscesae | reverse complement strand
CTTTGTTATTTTATTTCACGTCTCGATTTCGAAAATTGTTTTTTTATTGGTGTAGGCAATCATTCGTGCGTATATATATATATATATATATATATATATATATATATATATATATTTTAATATATATATTTCAAAAATAAAGATATTTTACTGACACGATATAACCAATCAGTGACGGTTGATAATTTAAATCACGCGTTCAATCGACGAGACCGGTGATTGGATGCCTAATGTCAGACGCAGATGTCAACATTTGTCGATGACGTTATGGCATCCGATTACCTCGTCGTCGGCAGCAGTCGACGTCCGATGCCAGACACAGCAGTAGAACGAACAGCAACGCCAGATTCGCCATGGAGGTGAGAGTAACACAGACCTGTACAGAGACACAACGTACAATGGGCGATAATGTTAGACTCCGGCGAACTAAGATATAGAAAAGTAAGAGATAAGTTCTTATCTAGAGAAGTACCCAATCCTCAGTATTGTCCAAAGCGTTTAACACTTTACTTCCTGGCAGACGAGTTCAATTAAACACCTTGTCGGCTTCGCTGGAAAGTATTCTGTCAAGCAGCAAATAATGAGTGAAGTTGAGCAGTGTATAGTAAACTCATTTATCCAAGGTATTTGCACCGGATTCGAAACCGGATCCTTTTAGTCGAGAATCCGGTGTTATACACTTTAGCCACCAGGCTATTATAGAAGTGGATGGAATTGTATAATAAGATGCCTCCAAAAGCAACTGTATTCCTACCCAAGCCGCACATACAAACACTCATATAATTACTATCATAACCGTTCGACTATTCCTTTTAAATGAAAATAAATAACAAGTTATACAGCACACATGAACAATTAATACAAACTAAAAACGTGAAAATGCATGAAAATATCACTAGACTGTTCTACTATGACAATCTTATGAAAGAATATATAAATCTTCCTCATTGAAGTGGAATATATGTGTCGATGAAATAATCCCTATCAAGAATTTATGTCTTGCTGTTATCTTCGCAAAAAAGTGGGTGAGGTATTTTGGTTTCGCCCAGAGGGTACGAGTGTAATTAGCGTTGTCATTCATATGCTTCATTCAAGATATTCCAAGAATTCAAATCAAATCAAATGTACTTTGATAATGTCAAGATATGTGAGCCACTGGGGTGTAGTGATCACAACCAGATACATTTTATCATCAAAGTAAAGGGAGAACGGAATAGAAAAATAAGATACAGGAAAAATTTTCACAAAGGAAGATATAAGGACATGAGGGAATATTTAGCAAAGATAGACTGGAATAACACACTGAAGAATAAGACAGCAGCAGAATGCTGGAATATTTTAAAGAGTGAAATTGACTGCGTCGTTGACAAATTTGTCCCCTTGAAAAAACAGGGGAAACGGTCAAAGAAGAAACACTTATCGAAGGAAGCCATTAGAAAAATCAGTACAAGCAAATGATGTGGAAGACATATAGACATCCCGGGAAGTAAAGAAGACTATAGCATGTATAAAGAAGCACTTAATCAAGCTACAGCTGAAATTAGAAATTCAAAGAGAAGCTACGAACAAAAAATAGCTTTTAATATAAAACATGACAGCAAGAGTTTTTATGCGTATGTTCGAAGTAAAAAGAAAGTTCAGGATAAGGTCGGTCCTTTAGAAGGTAGTGATGGAAACATAATAACAGAGGGATTCTTAATGGCAGAAAACCTAAATGAGTACTTTAGTTCGGTGTTTACCAGGGAAGATATTAGTATATTACCAGTACTTGAGACTAAGTTCGAAGGGAGAGAGTTTGACTATTTAGGACAACTAATTGTAACCCCAACAATGGTAGCTAGGAAAATAAGAGATATGAAGGATAATAAATCACCTGGAGTGGATGGGATTCCTCCCAAATTACTATTGGAAATTGTAGAACAAATCAGCATACCGCTTGCAACAGTGTTCAATTTGTCATTAGAGGAGGGAATAGTTCCGTTAGAATGGAAAGAAGCAAACATTATACCATTATTTAAAAAAGGTTCGAGAAACAAGTCAGAGAACTATAGCCCAGTGAGTTTAACATCGGTGATTTGCAAACTATTAGAAAGACTAATTAAAGATCACCTGGTTGATTTTCTTGTTAAAAATAAATTGATAAACCCATCTCAACATGGGTTTTTAAAAGCGAGGTCATGCTTAACAAATATGTTTATGTTTTTGGGAAGATGTCACAAAGTGGCTAGATGAGGGATCACCAGTAGATATAATCTACTTAGATTTTAAAAAAGCCTTTGACAAAGTGCCACGCGAAAGACTACTACTTAAACTAAAGGCCCATGGCATAGGAAATGGAATGATCAACTGGATAGAAAAATGGCTTATTGATAGAAGACAAAGAGTAGTTGTTGATGGGGAGGTTTCAAACTGGAAAGCGGTTTTGAGTGGAGTACCGCAGGGATCAGTACTGGAACCTATTTTATTCTTAATATATATCAATGATTTGGATGATGACATAACAAGCAAGGTGTTGAAGTTTGCGGACGACACAAAAGTGTTTAGGAAAATTAAAAGTGATGCAGATAGACAGCATTTACAAGATGATCTTAATAAGTTGATAGAATGGTCTGAGAAGTGGCAAATGCTGTTTAATTTTGGAAAGTGTAAGTGCCTTCACACAGGACATGGGAATGAAGATGCACAATATACAAGGGGTATATTTTACTAAATACTACCTTAAAGGAAAAGGACTTAGGGGTTTAACTATTAGTGCTGACATGAAGGTATCAGAGCAGTGTGGAATTGCAGCAGCGAAGGGGAAAACCCAAAATTTTTGGATTAATTAGGCGAAATATAGTGTACAAAGAAAAAGAACTAATAATACCGCTGTATAAAACAATAGTTAGGCCTCACTTAGAATATTGTATACAAGCATGGAGGCCATATCGCAAGAAGGATATTGATATGCTAGAAAGAGTACAAAGGAGAGCAACCAAAATGATACCAAAACTCAGGAATATTAGTTATGAAATGCGTCTAAAAGAATGTGGTTTAACAACACTAGAAACCAAAAAGATTGAGAGGAGATCAGATTGAGGTGTTTAAAATATTGAATGGATATGAAAATATTGACAGAAATATGTTTTTCACAGTCAATGAAGAGAGAAGGACTAGAGGACATGGAGTTACATTAGCAAAGAAGCAGTGTAGACTAGATATTAGAAAATTTTCATTTTCACAAAGAACAGTAAACGAATGGAACAGATTATCAGCTGATTGTGTAGGTGCTAGTAGTGTTAATATATTTAAAAATAAAATCGACATATACCTAAGACGGGCGGGGTATACTTAGATAGATAGGTTGGACTCTCGATAAGCCAAATGGCTTCCTAGTCCACCTGCCATCTAGAGTTGAATCTCTAGGTGGCAATCTTGTTAAATCTTGTTAAATCTTTATTCGTCCCAAACGGGAAATTGTAAATATACTCGGTAGTGATATTGTCACGTGCGGTCCTTTGTTTACACCAAACCGAAGACTGAATTATCCGGAATCACCACTAGTCCCGCGCACTGTGCTGCAAACATACGTCATTTCTTGAAAACACACACAATGTTGCGTCTGTTACCGCCAATATGCGGCAATACGTCGAAAACAAACAAGACCGCAGTGGTGCTAACAACATCCTAATTTTGTTTTCAACGTTAACCGTTCAGTAACAACAATGACATCAAAATAGTTTATGCAGCTCACTCACTTGTTTCAATGTCTTTCTCAATGCAAATCTTTCGCGTACGCGAAGTCGTAATCAGAAGGTCTCGACGGATGTTGTTACCCCACGAGAGTCAAAGCTGGACTGAACTGTGCCGTCCTGAAGCCCTCGCTACGTGTATACTTACCCACGTATCAGTTACTAGACGTTTATTGCTGGCAATACGAGGATGTGCGATCAATCATATGCTGCTCTATTTTCGACTCAGATTTTGAAGACAATTTCGCTTTAAAGAGCTTTTCAATTAGCTGCGCGTCATTACACAGCCAGGCCATTGACCTACACGTTACTAAAGATACGTGTTCTCGTGTTGGACTAAACGCGTTATATTGGCAATGCAAAAAGTGTTAGAGATAACGGTATAATACAAGATTTGATCAGTTAATATAACTGTAGCGACAAATGAACAGAACTTGTAACAAGGTTGATTGTGCTGCTACTTTTTCATCTACACCTCTCTGCTGCTACTTTTTCATCTACACCTCTCTGCTGCTACTTTTTCATCTACACCTCTCTGCTGCTACTTTTTCATCTACACCTCTCTGCTGCTACTTTTTCATCTACACCTCTCTGCTGCTACTTTTTCATCTACACCTCTCTGCTGCTACTTTTTCATCAACACCAATCTGCTGCTACTTTCTCATCTACACCTCTCCGCTGCTACTTTCTCATCAACACCACTCTGCTGCTACTTTTTCATCAACACCAATCTGCTGCTACTTTCTCATCTACACCTCTCCGCTGCTACTTTCTCATCAACACCACTCTGATGCTACTTTCTCATCTACACCTCTCTGCTGCAACTTGTTCATCAACACCTCTCTGCTGCTACTTTTTCATCAACAACACTCTGCTGCTACTTTCTCATCAACACCACTCTGCTGCTACTTTCTCATCTACACCACTCTGCTGCTACTTTCTCATCTACACCACTCTGCTGCTACTTTCTCATCAACACCTCTCTGCTGCTACTTTTTCATCAACACCACTCTGCTGCTACTTTTTCATCAACACCGCTCTGCTGCTACTTTCTCATCAACATCACTCTGCTGCTACTTTCTCATATACACCACTCTGTTGCTATTTTCTCATCAACACCACTCTGCTGCTACTTTTTAATCAACACCACTCTGCTGCTACTTTCTCATCTACACCTATATGCTGCTATTTTCTCATCAACACCTCTCTGCTGCTACTTTCTTTCTCATCAACACCACTCTGCTGCTACTTTCTCATCAACACCACTCTGCTGCTACTTTCTCATCAACACCGCTCTGCTGCTACTTTCTCGTCTACTACTCTCTGCTGCTACTTTTTCATCAACATCTCTCTGCTGCTACTTTCTCATCAACACCTCTCTTCCCCACCTCTCTGCTGCTACTTTCTCATCTACACCACTCTGCTGCTACTTTTTCATCAACACCTCTCTGCTGCTACTTTCTCATCAACACCTCTCTGCTGCTACTTTCTCATCTACACCACTCTGCTGCTACTTTTTAATCAACACCACTCTGCTGCTACTTTCTCATCTACACCACTCTGCTGCTACTTTTTCATCAACACCTCTCTGCTTCTACTTTTTCATCAACACCTCTCTGCTGCTACTTTTCCATCAACACCACTCTGCTGCTACATTCTCATCAACACCCCTCTGCTGCTACTTTCTCATCAACACCTCTCTGCGATACATTGCTGAACATTGCTTATATTGCTCAATGCTGATGGGAAAATCAAAACTAACCGTCTCCGTAACGGTAAAGGTGATGATACACGTCCAAGAGACTTGTACGAGTGTCTCGGATGAAACCATGAAAATCGTACGTGATTCGCAAAATTAAGAATGTTAATGAGTGAATGACACTGCCACGCGCACTGCACTGGTGGTTGGTAACTGTGTGACTGTAAGTGGAAATACAAAATAGACAATCATGATCTAAAATTTAAACTTGGTAAAACGCGTCCGTACCCCTTGTTTATACCTGGTAAAGAATAAGTTTACATACTATATCTGGGTCATGATACGTGAAAAAATGTAATGTGCTCTCAACGCAGGTAGGACACACGGTTTTCAACATGGCGTTTTTGTGAGCGTTTGATTTTGCCATCTATTTTCATGTTCTAGTTCTGAAACATGGTGTTTGTTTAACCTTAACCTAATAGGTGTGACTGATTTAGTACATAGATGTGACATGAAAACAATTATGAAAAAAACATTCTGAACAGTCAGTGCAGGCAGGACACACGTTTTTAACGTTGACGTTTTTTCTTTTAATCTGCCAGTTTGTTCAGTACATAGAAGTGATATGATAAAATTATGAATACAAATTTCTGTACACGGTCATTGGAAGAATATTTACTGCATAGTCAGTGCAGTAGGACACACGGTTTTTAACCGTGACGTTTTTGTTGTTGATATTTTTGAATATGTCAGTCTATTTTATATAAAAACAAAGTATTTCTTGTAGTTCGGTAACAGTCTGTTTGCTTACATTTACCCTAATACGTGTTAGAGAATCAGCACAATGTATGCATATATTAAATATGAAACAATTCCGACAAGATCCTCATATATGTATGGGGTATGTGTTATTAATAATACAAATGTGTAGTATACATACGAGCGATTGTGTCTGCCCTTTTTTTCTTCAGAAAACAAGCTACAATGATGCATGGACGAGATAATGATCCAAACAATGGATATCTTGTATGAAGACTACATACCACTTGTTCTAATTGAAGGAGTGATATTGGTGTGAAAACTAATTTGTGTGTAGCCGCTCATTTGAAATGTATATTGATGAGATGATATCACATCAATACAACAATACAACGTTGTTTCAGAAGCTGGGACTTTGACTACTACTTCAGGACATCCAATGTTCCTTATATCTATAGTAGTTATATCTATAGTAGTTATATCTATAGTAGTTATATCTATAGTAGTTATATCTATAGTAGTTATATCTATAGTAGTTATATCTATAGTAGTTATATCTATAGTAGTTATATCTATAGTAGTTATATCTATAGTAGTTATATCTATAGTAGTTATATCTATAGTAGTATGATAGTGTTCAAGCCACACTTTTGATTTCACGGTTGTTCATCGTAACTAAGCAGTTGCTCATTATATTTACATTCCTTAGAATTACGGTGAAATTCGCCGTGCCTGACAATGTGGTCCAGATTGTTTGGTATTGTTTCATATATGCAGGGGAAAATAATACCATGCACAAAACATGGTCAGGGTCACATAACTTCCTTCCACGGGTTGATATACTTCAAAAGGAATGTTCTCTTTTATTATGAGCAACCAACAATAATGCTTATCCGATATTATCATATAGTTAATTAAAATAATATTTAAATAAAACCACATTAAGACAAAATGATTTAATAAGTACATGTGTTTTTATTAATTGAATTCATCACTTCAAGAAAGCTCAATTCAGCCTATAGTCTACATACCGCAAGCTATCTGAATACATTCTAAACAGGTTCAATTCCACTATTTAGGTCCCACGATCAAGTGGCTTACATTAATTATGTGGCGATAGTTACACATTCTGAATAAATTCTGCATTAATGTATCCAGATGTAGCATGTGTTATGATATGGTCATTATCTACTCAGTGACGACATATTACGATTGTATACATTAATGGCTACATCTAAGCTGTTAATCAACTAGTGACAAGACCATTCTTATAAACCTATCACTATCCGGTTGGTGATGGCATGTAAATGTTGTGTTTGACTTGATGTAATCCAGTCCCACTTATAGTATGCATCTCGCACTGTACACAAAGTCATAAGTAGTGCCGACATGTAGGAAATATATTGTATGAATGTCGTTCGTATGAAATTGTACATAGTCATTACGACATACTTATAACGTTTGCATTAGTACAAAGCACCACAAGCTGTATGGATGTTCCAGTTTTGTAAATACAAATATAAAATGTCCGATGTCAGAAAGCAAGCACGTTGAGAGCGGTTCTGTGAAATGATCAATATGTTTTTCTGATTCTTATACGAATTGTGTGTACATATACGATTATAAATAGTTGTGTAACGTAAACACGCCCCACACACGCACACGCACACGCACACGCACACGCACACGCACACGCACACGCACACGCACACGCACACGCACACGCACACGCACACGCACACGCACACGCACACGCACACGCACACGCACACGCACACGCACACGCACACGCACACGCACACGCACACGCACACGCACACGCACACGCACACGCACACGCACACGCACACGACACACACGCACACGCACACGCACACGCACACGCACACGCACACGCACACGCACACGCACACGCACACGCACACACTCATACAAACACACACACACACACTCATACAAACACACAACATACACACACCAAACACACACACACAAACACACACACACACACACACACACACACACACACACAAACACACACACCACACACACATACACAAACACACAAACACACAAACACACACGCACACGCACACGCACGCACGCACCACACACACATACACCAGCACACAAACTCAAACACATACACACACACTCACTCACACATACACACACACACACACACACACACACACACACACACACACACACACACACACACACACACACACACACACACACACACACACACACACACACATGAATTTCCTAAAGTACCTTTGTTTGTAAATAATGTACTTTTTGTGTAATCTAACAGGAACGTAATTTTGTTACTTTCTTTACAATATTTCCTTGTCTAGATGCCAAGGGGATATTATCGCCATGTCGAAACTGGTTAAACATGACTTCTGTAACTAAGATATCGTCGATCGAAAAATCGGCTGGAATTGATGTTTTGTTTGAGTGAATGTTTTTATGAAAGTTGAATTGTCTAAGGCGACATCTTTGCCTCGTTATGAACTAATGTATTATGTCTACTGTACATGCAAAATATTAAAACTATAACGTTGAATGTATTTTAGTTTAGTATTTATTCTTCATTCAAGTACGTATGACAATTACTTAGACTTTTACTCAAACAGGTTTTAAGGCAGTTTTAATTACATATTGTTTAGGAGAGTTACTTATAATGTTACCATAGTATAATGTGAATATAATTCGGCCACCACTTACAAAGTCGATAGGAGACTAGTCCTGCTATGTTCCTTAAATTAAACCCTACACCGTGCATTTGTATTTCAATTAAATTATGAACATTTCCTCATAATTGATCCCATTTGCCACACTTTGTGTTGACTGAAGTAGGTGGAAACAACGTTTCGTAACAATTATGTCACTTCCGGGTTGAGCACAGAAGAATTTCTGTGCATTTCGTCACCGGTCATCGTCACTGGTAAGAGTCATGTAGAGATGAGTGTAGGAGGGGATCGAAGCGTGTCGAGGGCGTGTCGCGGAATTAGATCGAAGTGCTGTGCTCATGGATAACTACCAAAGTGTCCCACCACCGTTCCAAAGTTTGGGATGTGACGCTCTGTCGTACTAGGTGTCATCGTCGATAACGATATCGTTGTTGAACCCGAAGCACAATTCAGTATACAGGTGGTGACACCCAAACTTACCTGGAAGTAACACAACACGACGTCTACATACATGAGGTTGACTACAAAATATTCACAAACGGTTTTGCTAACATGAATATTAACATCGGTTTAGCTGTTACGATTGACACTGGTGTTGTGCAATATTGTTTCTCGGTCAATGTCATT
Organism: Ridgeia piscesae; assembly: GCA_025642075.2. NCBI lineage: Eukaryota > Metazoa > Annelida > Polychaeta > Sabellida > Siboglinidae > Ridgeia > Ridgeia piscesae. The sequence goes on along the minus strand of JAODUO010000685.1, from coordinate 234,673 downwards.
GCATGTAGCTAAATTCAGTTAATGTACGTATATATATATATATATACATATACATATATGTATATATATATATATATTTATATATATATATATATATATATATATATATATATATATATATATATCGTTCTTCTTCTTTTCACTAACTCTGTATCTAATATTCACATAATCTAACTCGGGAATTACAGTATATACACATTAACAAATATACACATGCACATGCACATGCACATGCACATGCACATGCACATGCACATGCACATGCACATGCACATGCACATGCACATGCACATGCACATGCACATGCACATGCACATGCACATGCACATGCACATGCACATGCACATGCACATGCACATGCACATGCACATGCACATGCACATGCACATGCACATGCACATGCACATGCACATGCACATGCACATGCACATGCACATACACATACACATACACATACACATACACATACACATACACATACACATACACATACACATACACATACACATACACATACACATACACATACACATACACATACACATACACATACACATACACATACACATACACATACTCATACTCATAATCATAATCATACACATACACATACACATACACATACACATACACATACACATACACATACACACACACACACACACACACACACACACACACACACACACACACACACACACACACTCATGAACATAGTATGCGTTTACTATTGTTACTTTATGACTGCCACCACAGGAAGCGTTTGTGTTGACTTGTATGAACAAGAAACATATTGAACTTGGTCTAAATTGCAATTTGAAGCCCACTTAGAACCAATCATAGTGAGGCGCCGGTAGATATTGTTTCGAAAGAACAACACAAGCGGAAAGCTTAATTACGTGATACACATTCTCCACTGCTTGTCTCTATCGTAGTTGGATGTCGTTGCGCACCATGACCCGCCGCGCTTTTTGATACACTCGCGATACTTCCGACCTTTATAGATGAATGGAAAGACGCAGGGAGCTACAATACACAATGCAAATAGTGGAATCAACGTAGCCACAGTAAAGCAACAACGATTCAAGCCATCGCATGAGCTATATGTATCCAAGAATAATCAGTTCGTACAAGCAATTCTTCTCAGAAGTCGACAAAAAATTAATGTCTGGCATTGCTGGCAAGATTCAAACTACATAATAATATTCATCAACACATTTGCAGACAAATACGTTTTGCTAATATAAAATATATGCCGTTTTGGCATTATGTTGTATACAGTACATTTCAATTTAGCATTCATAATTAAAATAACAGAGAATATTATCAATTTATATAATAGGTTCGTTCTAGCTAATGGAACCGTCTCCCAGTTGGAAGTTTATGAGAAGCCTTATTCTGAGATGGACAGGATCGTACAGTATTCCTTTTAAATTGCTTTTGTTTTTAGAGCAGAATTAGTTTTAGTGTGCATGTGCTTATGTTCGTTGCCAATTAAATTGCAGAAGTGTGTAGTTGACTGGCAATTAAATATAACACAATTAGTGTTGCGTCGTCTCTCTTGGCTTGATAAGTAAACTGTAGGTGATCCATGCGATTGGCCACACTCTTAACAAGTTGATTACTATAATATTTCTATACATTTAGCTATGATTGAAGAAAGCGCCACTGGTCGAAAGTCAATAAATTCTCTTGCGCTGGCTTTTTTGGAATAGGCATATTAGTATATTGTGTACATAATCGTGGCATAGAATGGGTGTTTTAGAGAAATTAGAAAAATCTTTTGGAAAGGAGCCAATGTGATCCGCGCCATCTTTCAAAACATGGCCCGGCAATCTATCGGGCCCAGGTTGGTCAATACGTGAAAACATCACTTTCGACCAGTGTTACAGAGCTGGTGCTTTTTGCGTGACAATATATATATATATATATATATATATATATATATATATATATATATATATATATATATATATATATTCATCGGCATAGTCGATATTGTCATATCTGGCATAACACCTTCTTAAATCATCTGCACATTTTGCTGGATTATCAGATATCAAAGCTTGTTATTTACGTGTTCTCTACCCATCGTTCCGTTAAGACCCTTCCAGGCAACGTTATCATTTTGTTTATTTCAATTTGACTACTTTCATTTTCATTTTAAACTATGTTTATTCATCTAACTGACATAAAGCCTCCATTCAAGAACTCCTGTTTTCTCATTACAAAGGAGTTTTCTTTATTTATAGAATACCTTTGAGATCGTCGGTGATCCAAAGATCCTTGACTTTATTTGGATATAAGGACCTTTTAGTTGACGGATGGATTATGAATTTGCGCGTAATTACTTGATGAATATTCATGAGGTCTGAGTGGTGTCACGTTTGAAATTTGTCATTGGTTTTAAGTCGTTGTACGTTTATTTCAAGTCTTAATTTCGAAAATTGCTTTATTGGGTTCAGGCATCATTTCGTGCGTATATATATATATATACAAAAACGGAAAGCTATTTACGAACACGATATAACCAATCGATGACGGTTGATAATTTAAAGTCACGCGTTCAATCGACGAGACCGGTGGTTGGATGCCTAATGTCTGTCACAGATGTCAACATTTGTCGATATGTTTATGGATACCGATTACCTTCTTTTCGACGGCAGCAGTCGACGTGCGATGCCAGACACAGCAGTAAAACAAACAGCAACGCCAGATTCGCCATGTTGGTGACAGAGACACAGACCTGCACAGAGACGACGTACAATGGGCGATAATGTGAGACTCAGGCGAACTAAGACTATGTAAAATAAGAGATAAGTTCTTATATAGCGAAGTGCCCAATCCTCAGTATTGTCCAAAGCGCTTTACACAAAAACTAGCCTGTTACTATTATTATTCGTTGTTTGATAATTATACTGTGACGTCACGCTTTAACGAGTTCATCAAAGCGCCTTGTGTTTGAAGATAGGTTGCGTCGCAAGTCGTTTTCTGGTTATAGACGGTCACGGAACTTTGTCTTCGAGGCTGAAAGAGCAGAAACCTCCGCCTCACACAAGTAGACCGAATCAAGGAACAGGAACACTTTGAGCGCGTCACATCTCAGAGCCGGTTTCCTTTGGTCAGTTTCGAAACCATCAAGTTGTCCATTTGCTTGTTGAATCCGTAACGAAATGCACCAGCGGTGGAATAAGAGATTCGAGGGACCTAGGCACCCGGCGCTTTCGTTGGACCTGGGAAACACTCTCCCGGTTATTCAAGTTATCATTTCACTATTTATATTCATACTTAATAAATTTATTAAGAACATAATTCATTCTAAACCACTGGCTCGTTTAAAGCAAATAGTGCAATTACACACCTATGAAGCCATTTAAACATTATACACTTAAACACTATTCCTGTCCACTGACCAAACTGACCAATATTTGTGTCCAATGACCAAACTGTCCACTCTTTCTATTCACTGACCAGATTGACCATTAATATTGTCCACTGACCTGACTGACCAATTGCTATATTCACTGACCAGTCAGACCACCCCCTGTCCAATTGTGAGCAAGTCAAACGACAGGTCTCGGTACATTCTACGCGTGTATTGTATAGGTGCACAGCTCCCAGAGGGCTACACGCTCCTCTAATTATTCGAAGCCGCACCACTCGGCGGACCCGGCGCCAATTGCTGGCAAACCCGTTTCTCAGGCCGCTGGTTATAATGGGTTACTGGGTCCCGATCCTATATGTTGACCGGTCGCTGGCCCAGGGCATACTACGCCTAACCAGATGTCCTGCTTGACCAGCTGGACGTGACATTATACCACAGTGCCCTCTGGTGACTATAAGTATCCATCAGGGTTACACAATGAACATACCAAACACTCTTTCCATTCACTGACCAGACTGGTGATAGCATGCTGATGACAAGTTGATGTTGGAAGGCAGACGACACGTTCTTGATGGCAGGCAGATGACAAGCTACTGACGGCATGCTAATGACAAGTTGTTGTTGGAAGGCAGACGACACGTTCTTGATGGCAGGCAGATGACAAGCTACTGACGGCATGCTGATGACAAGTTGTTGTTGGAAGGCAGACGACACGTTCTTGATGGCAGGCAGATGACAAGCTACTGACGGCATGCTAATGACAAGTTGTTGTTGGAAGGCAGACGACACGTTCTTGATGGCAGGCAGATGACAAGCTACTTACGGCATGCTAATGACAAGTTGTTGTTGGAAAGCAGACGACACGTTCTTGATGGCAGGCAGATGACAAGCTACTGACGGCATGCTAATGACAAGTTGTTGTTGGAAGGCAGACGACACGTTCTTGATGGCAGGGAGATGACAAGCTACTTACGGCATGCTAATGACAAGTTGTTGTTGGAAGGCAGACGACACGTTCTTGATGGCAGGCAGATGACAAGCTACTTACGGCATGCTAATGACAAGTTGTTGTTGGAAGGCAGACGACACGTTCTTGATGGCAGGCAGATGACAAGCTACTGACGGCATGCTGATGACAAGTTGTTGATGACAGGCCGATAACAAGTTCTTGATGGCAGGCTAATGGCAAACAGTTAATGGCAGGCTGATGACAAACTAGTGATGGCAGGGTTGTGACAAGCTGGTGATGACACGCTGATGACAAGCTGGTGATGACACGCTGACGACAAGCAGTTGATGTTACGTGGCACCAGAAATAACCTATGTAATGTCAGTGATCTCATCGATGTACCAGACACATTATCTCTTATGTCAGACCGGAACCATTTCAATACACGTTGATGTATTAAGCATAGTTAATACATTTACCACTTTAAATTACTGCCATTCCAGATTTACATAAAGTAAACTTATTGGATGGTATTCACACACATTTGCAAATTATGTAAAACTATTATCAAGTAATATGTATAAGACAACATTGCTACATGTGTATGCACAATTAAGAACTATCAGGCACCTGTTAAATTGCGCCATCAAGACAAAGTCATTAATCATGGAAGTTACATTACCTACTTGTTAACATTTCTTTAATATGTTTGGATGAATTTGATCTGGGTAGTGTGTTTGATTGTGTTAATGTTATTTTATCAGGATAGTTTCTGAATAGCGACTGTTTCTGTCTTTGTGGAGTCTCCTGAACCTATTTTGTAATTTCAGTACCATATAATATGCCCTGTACGCAATAAGTTTACGTATGATTTGTATTATTTTGTAACATGTGACATGGATTTATTGTACTATGTATAGGTCAACAACAGCAAATTCTTCTTATTATTCACTCGCGGAGTCGTGTTTTCTCCTCAGATCTCGTCTCACGTTGCACATATTTAAACAGAACTAATTGTTAACAATTCAAGCCTGTGTAATGTGTTATACAATTGTCGATCTGACGTTAATGAAGAATCACGTGGAAAGAAGAACAACTACTTTCTTGCTCATTGACTGCATTCACATAAGTGTCATTTTACTGAATTGAATATAATTGAATTGATATTAATTTTAAAACCATTGCACGTATTACGTAAATAATAAACACACCCATGCCGCATCCCTTGCTGAACATTGCACATGTAACTTAGTTAAATAGTAAACATATTCAGTCCGGGTCCCTTGTGGAACGTCTCAGGTAATTTGTACGCTGCATATATTGTAATTGTAGTGGTAATAAAACATTAACCGCGTAGTTTATATAATACTAGTTTGTCTAAAATACTCACGCACGCACGCACGCACGCACGCACGCACACACACACACGTACGCACACACACATCCAATCTTAAGGTGACTCATAGATGGCTGCTGTAATAAGGTTATTTATATGGAAATTGGATACATTACAACAACTATTGCATTATAGATGCATTTCATTAACACTGATAAAACATGCAGTACATCCAGGTATTCTCACAAACCACGAGTGGTAATTGGTCTCGCCGGTCTCCTGTAAATTACCCCCTCCTTGTACATTAAGATCACAATAGATGCACGGTCAGTGACACGAGGCATGTTATGGCAGAATGTTTTATAACTCCAGAATTTCACTCTACTAGACTCTTGCCAGCCGAGGTCCGTTCGCCTGATCTGAATTTAATAGAATTGAATTGAACTTTATTTCAACAACAACTACTACTACTACTACTACTACTACTACTACTACTACTACTACTACTACTACTACTACTACTACTACTACTACTACTACTACTACTACTACTACTACTACTACTAATACTACTACTACTACTACTACTACTACTACTACTACTACTACTACTACTACTACTACTACTACTACATTATACATACTGTGCATACAATACAAATTGTTGAAAAAAGGGTAAAAGAAGTACAACATTGATCATGTTTACCTTTATATTTGCTTAATTACATACATAATGCATCTGTACAGTGCAACAGAAGGTGCGACAACAATACTTACATGTATAATCATACCATATTTAATCCCCCCCAAAAGACTTTGTGACAGTTATTGAAGAAAAATATTTATAACAATAAACAATCTGAATGTTTAATTTAGTTACCTAAGTTATGTTGGCAATATGGTCTAGGACTCTAATACATAAATATTCAACAGTCTATCTGTATAACACTTTTTGAAATGTTGAATATATTTACAACGTATCAGTGAATTATCGAAGGAGTTCCAAAGTTTAACTCCAGTAACATAAATACACATACTTTTTATGTTACTATGTACATAGATTTGTTTGAAATTATATTTATGGCTGGATGAAGATCGTGATACATGTATTTTGAATAATTTGTGTACGCTCATTTGTAATGTATAACGATATGCCTTAAATATAATTATAGTACATTGTGAAAGAGTAAATTTGTGTGATCAAGTCTTTTGGCACCACAAATTATTCTTATGACCCTTTTCTGTAATAAAACTAAACAATGAATACTTTGTAGCATAATTTTTGTGTTACTCCATACTTCAGCACAATACATAATATAAGGCATGAAAAGAGAATAGTTCAAAATCTGCATACCATATCTGTTAAACAAGGAACTGGCCCATACACATAATAGCACAATACGTTTCTAGTTTAGATCTTACTGATAAAATGTGACTTTTCCAGTTTAATTTCTCATCAATTACTTCACCTAATATGTTGTGGAATTTACTCTTTATTTATTTTATTATAACACAATCTGCAGTTATTCTGCGATTACCAAAACTCATGTAATTAGTTGTTTGTATACTAAGAGACAAAGAGACAACCTATTAACTGAAAACTACGTCTTCAGTGAGTGAATGTCGGAAAGAAACTAGACAATTGACTAAGACATTGTGGACGGCGTTATTAAGAAGGTATTTGCACATTTGTACAAATGCATACACTCCACAAGAAAGCCGAGGTGGTACACACACAAACCTGTCTAGCCAACTACATGTGCGGCCTTCCAGAGTTGGTCACCATTGTGGCCACTGTTTCTGTTCACTAACCAGACTGACCACTGTTTCTGTCCACTGCTGTTTCTCTACACTGAGCAGACTAGCCAATTTTTCTGTTCACTGACCACACTAGTGATGACAGCGTCATGACAAACTGGTGATGACTGGGTTCTGACAAACTGGTGATGACTGGGTTCTGACAAACTGGTGATGACAGGGTTGACAAACTGGTGATAGAGGGTAATGACAAACTGGTGATGACTGGGTTATGACAAATTGGTGGTGACAGGGTGATGACTGGTGATGACAGGGTGATGACCAACTGGTGATGACTTGGTTCTGACAAACTGGTGATGAGAGGGTGATGAAAAACTGGTGACTACTGGGTTCTGACAAACTGGTGATGACAGGGAGATGACAAATTGGTGATTACTGGGTTCTGACAAACTAATAATAACAGGGTGATGACAAATTGGTGATGACAGGGTGATGACAAACTGGTGATGACAAAATGGTGATGAGAGTGTAATGACAAGCTGTTGATGTTATGCAGCACCACGAATAAACTATTTGATGTCAGTTTACTCACCGCTGTACCAGACATACATTATCTCTCATGTCAGATCGGAACCACTTCAACACACATTCATGCCTTAGGCATAATTGGTTAATTTACCACTTTTATTAAATGTCAATCCATATTTATATAAATAATAGCTTAGCACAAACAGTTCACACTAATTTGCCAATGATGTAAAAAAATTACAACATTATCAAGACAAAAATTGTTTTATATATATATATATATATATATATATATATATATATATATATATATATATATATATGTCAAAAAATATAAAAATGCAATTAACTATTACATGTGCACCATATGGTGCATAGCATAATATATGGAATTGAAATTACAAATTATGATCAGGAGATGACAGTAGTAGTCAGTTTGGAGTAGCCACCCTTATAAACGTAACTTAACTTGTATAATATCAAACACACCATCCAAATCAAATTCTTCCAAATAAATGTAAACAATTATGTAGTGTAGTTTCCGTGATTAATGGGTTTCTCTTTTTGGCACAGTATGTATAAGTTGTATAACGTTGAAATAAAATATACAGGTGGCTGCTAGTGCTTAATATATATATATATATATATATATATATATATATATATATAACTGTAATCCTACCCTAGCCGCATATACAAACACTAATACAATCACTTTCATAACCGTTCCACTATTCCTGTTAAATGAAAATAAATAATAATGCATACAGAACACGTGAAAACTTAAATAAAAAACTACAATGTGGAAATGCATGAAAATATCATTATACTTTCTATCAAGGATAATTATAATATATATATATATATATATATATATATATATATATATATATATATATATATATATATACATATTCCTCACTATGGATAGAATATATGTGTCGATGAAATATACCACAGTAAGTAAATGATGTATTGCTGTTATGTTAGCAAAAAAAGTGGATGGGGTATTTTGGTTACCCCAGAGGGTACGAGAGCAATTAGCGTTGTAATTCATATGCTTCAGTCAAAACATACCTGGACTTAAAATGATATAAATATACTTTATTCTTTTCATACGGAAATTGTAAATAGCCGCGGTAATGATATTGGTGCGGTCGACCTTTGTTGACACCAAACTGAAGACTGAAGTTATCCGGAACCACCACTAATCCCACGCACCGTGCAGGTAACCGTACATCACTTCTTGAACACAAACAATATGCGTACTGTTACCGCCAATGATCGACAACACGACGAAAACAAACAATACACCAGTAGTGGTAACACCATCCTAATTTTGTTTTCAACGTTAACCGTTCAGAAACAACAATGACATCACGGTAGTTTCTGCAGCTCACTCACTTGTTTCGACGTCTTTCTCAAAATAAACGTTTCGGGTACGCGAAGTCGTAATCAGAAAGTCTCGACGGATGATGTTACCTCTCGAGAGTCAAAGCTGGACTGAGCTGTGTTGTTCTGAAACCCTCGCTACGTGTATACTTACCCACCTGACGTTTACAGTTACTAGACGTATTTTGCTGGCACCACGAGGATGTGTGATCAATCATGTGTTGCTCTATTTTCGACTCAGATTTTGTCGACCAATTTCGCTTCAAGCAGAATTTCAATGAGCTGCGCGTCACTACCCAGCCAGGCCGTCAACCTACGGCGATTAAAGATTAAAAAAATTGCTGTCCCTGTTCGACAAGGTTGATTTCAATCGGCCTTGTAACAGTTCTTATATTGGATTTGCCTGCATTAATGTCATAATCTCAGCATGGGAAAGATTGTCCATATAATGTCGCTGTTGTCTCACTACTTCCACCTTGAGGACTGTCCGAGGTAAACTGAATTCTGGGAAGATTTGTTCTCAAAACGCGGCAATCCGCTTATCGGTTACTCGTGCCGGTGTCCCCTGGTTGGGCGGCATCTGGGTGGCTGTTGTGCACCGCACCCAGTGCAGTCACCCAGCTACGTGACACCTAGAGAGATAGGGGTAATTTTACCGCCTAACTTGAGTGCGTGTCATGCAACCGGCCAGAGGTCGGTATTTCGTAGACCTAGTCGTTGGCCAGGTCGGTACTTCGTAGACCTAGTCGTTGGCCAGGTCGGTACTTCATAGATCTAGTCGTTGGCCAAGTCGGTATTTACTAGACCTAGTCGTTGGCCAAGTCGGTATTTCGTAGACCTAGTCGTTGACCAGGTCTGTATTTCGTAGACCTAGTCGTTGAACAGGTCTGCATTTCGTAGATCTAGCCGTTGGCCAGGTCGGTATTTAGTAGACCTAGTCGTTGGCCAGGTCGGTATTTAGTAGACCTAGTCGTTGACCAGGTCGGTACTTCGTAGACCTAGTAGTTGACCAGGTCGGTATTTAGTAGACCTAGTAGTTGACCAGGTCGGTATTTAGTAGACCTAGTAGTTGACCAGGTCGGTATTTAGTAGACCTAGTCGTTGGCCAGGTCGGTACTTCGTAGACCTAGTCGTTGGCCAGGTCGGTATTTCGTAGACCTAGTCGTTGACCAGGTCGGTATTTCGTAGACCTAGTCGTTGACCAGGTCGGTATTTAGTAGACCTAGTCGTTGACCAGGTCGGTATTTCGTAGACCTAGTCGTTGACCAGGTCGGTATTTAGTAGACCTAGTCGTTGGCCAGGTCGGTATTTAGTAGACCTAGTAGCTGACCAGGTCGGTATTTAGTAGACCTAGTAGTTGACCAGGTCGGTACTTCGTAGACCTAGTAGTTGACCAGGTCGGTATTTAGTAGACCTAGTAGTTGACCAGGTCGGTACTTCGTAGACCTAGTCGTTGGCCAGGTCGGTATTTAGTAGACCTAGTAGTTGACCAGGTCGGTACTTCGTAGACCTAGTAGCTGACCAGGTCGGTATTTAGTAGACCTAGTCGTTGGCCAGGTCGGTACTTCGTAGACCTAGTAGTTGACCAGGTCGGTATTTAGTAGACCTAGTAGCTGACCAGGTCGGTATTTAGTAGACCTAGTAGTTGACCAGGTCGGTATTTAGTAGACCTAGTAGCTGACCAGGTCGGTATTTAGTAGACCTAGTAGTTGACCAGGTCGGTATTTAGTAGACCTAGTAGTTGACCAGGTCGGTACTTCGTAGACCTAGTCGTTGGCCAGGTCGGTATTTAGTAGACCTAGTCGTTGGCCAGGTCGGTACTTCGTAGACCTAGTAGTTGACCAGGTCGGTATTTAGTAGACCTAGTAGTTGACCAGGTCGGTACTTCGTAGACCTAGTCGTTGGCCAGGTCGGTATTTAGTAGACCTAGTCGTTGACCAGGTCGGTATTTAGTAGACCTAGTCGTTGGCCAGGTCGGTATTTAGTAGACCTAGTAGTTGACCAGGTCGGTATTTAGTAGACCTAGTAGCTGACCAGGTCGGTATTTAGTAGACCTAGTAGTTGACCAGGTCGGTATTTAGTAGACCTAGTAGCTGACCAGGTCGGTATTTAGTAGACCTAGTAGTTGACCAGGTCGGTACTTCGTAGACCTAGTCGTTGGCCAGGTCGGTATTTAGTAGACCTAGTCGTTGACCAGGTCGGTACTTCGTAGACCTAGTCGTTGGCCAGGTCGGTATTTCGTAGACCTAGTCGTTGGCCAGGTCGGTATTTCGTAGATCTAGTCGTTGCCAGGTCGGTATTTCGTAGACCTAGTTTGCCAGGTCGGTATTTGTAGACCTAGTGTTGACCAGGTCGGTATTTGTAGACCTAGTGTTGCCGGGTGGTATTTGTAGACCTAGTTTTGGGCCAGGTCGGTATTTGTAGACCTAGTGTTGACCGGGTTTGTATTGTAGACCTAGTCTTTGGGCCAGGTCGTATTTGTAGACCTAGTGTTGACCGGGTTTGTATTGTAGACCTAGTGTTGACCAGGTCGGTATTGTAGACCTAGTGTTGACCAGGTCGGTATTGTAGACCTAGTCTTTGGGCCAGGTCGGTATTTCGTAGACCTAGTTTTGGGCCAGGTCGGTATTTGTAGACTAGTTTTGGGCCAGGTCGGTATTTCGTAGACTAGTCGTTGCCAGGTCGGTATTTGTAGACTAGTGTTGACCAGGTCGGTACTTCGTAGACCTAGTTTTGGGCCAGGTCGGTATTTGTAGACCTAGTTTTGGGCCAGGTCGGTATTTCGTAGACTAGTGTTGCCAGGTGGGTATTTGTAGACCTAGTGGGGCCAGGTCGGTATTTCGTAGACCTAGTCTTTGGGCCAGGTCGGTATTTGTAGACCTAGTGTTGCCAGGTCGGTATTTGTAGACCTAGTCGTTGGCCAGGTCGGTATTTCGTAGACCTAGTCGTTGGCCAGGTCGGTATTTGTAGACCTAGTGTTGACCAGGTCGGTATTTGTAGACTAGTGTTGACCAGGTCGGTATTTGTAGACCTAGTGTTGCCAGGTCGGTATTCGTAGACCTAGTCGTTGACCAGGTCGTATTGTAGACCTAGTTTTGGGCCAGGTCGGTATTTGTAGCTGGTTTGGCCAGGTCGGTATTTGTAGACATGTTGACCAGGTCGTATTGTAGACCTAGTGGGGCCAGGTCGGTATTTGTAGACTAGTGGGGCCAGGTCGGTATTTGTAGACAGTGTTGACCAGGTCGTAGTAGACCAAGGGGGCCAGGTCGGATTTGAGACCTAGTGGCCAGGTCGGTATTTGAGACTAGTGTTGACCAGGTCGTACTTCGTAGACCAGTCTTTCCAGGTTATTTGTGACCAGTCGTTGCCGGCGGTTTTTTAGACCAGTGTTGACCAGGTTATTTGTAGACCAGTCGTTGCCAGGTCGGACGAGACCAGTCGTTGCCAGGTCGGTATTTAGTAAAACAGTCGTTGGCCAGGTCGTATTTAGTAGACCAGTTTTTGGCCGGTCGGTTTTTGTAGACCTAGTTTTTGGGCCAGGTCGGTATTTTAAAATAGTTTTGGGCCAGGTCGGTATTTGTAGACCTAGTCTTGCCAGGTCGTATTGTAGGCTGGGGTCGGTACTTCGTAGACCTAGTGTTGCCAGGTCGTATTGTAAAAGTGTTACCAGGTCGGTACTTCGTAGACTAGTCGTTCCCGGGTTTGTATTGTAGACCTAGTCTTTGGGCCAGGTCGGTATTTGTAGACCTAGTGTTGACCGGGTTTGTATTGTAGACCTAGTGTTGCCAGGTCGATTGTAGACCTAGTCGTTGGCCAGGTCGGTACTTCGTAGACTAGTAGTTGACCAGGTCGTATTCGTAGACCTAGTCGTTCCCAGGTCGGTATTGTAGACTAGTCTTTGGGCCCGGTCGGTATTTGTAGACCTAGTTTTGGGCCAGGTCGGTACTTCGTAGACCTAGTCGTTGACCAGGTCGGTATTTCGTAGACCTAGTCGTTGACCAGGTGGTACTTCGTAGACCTAGTAGTTGACCAGGTCGGTATTTAGTAGACCTAGTCGTTGGCCAGGTCGATATTTAGTAGACCTAGTCGTTGACCAGGTTAGTACTTCGTAGACCTAGTAGTTGACCAGGTCGGTACTACGTAGATCTAGTCATTGACCAGGTCGGTACTTCTTAGTCCTTGTCGTTGGCCAGGTCGGTACTTCGTAGACCTAGTCGTTGTCCATGTCGGTACTTCTTAGACCTAGTAGTTGACCAGGTCGGTACTTCGTAGACCTAGTCGTTGACCAGGTCGGTACTTCGTAGACCTAGTCGTTGGCCAGGTCGGTACTTCGTAGATCTAGTAGTTGACCAGGTCAGTACTTCGTAGACCTAGTCGTTGGCCAGGTCGGTACTTCGTAGACCTAGTCGTTGACCAGGTCGGTACTTCGTAGATCTAGTAGTTGACCAGGTCGGTACTTCGTAGATCTAGTAGTTGACCAGGTCAATACTTCGTAGACCTAGTCGTTGACCAGGTCGGTACTTCGTAGACCTAGTCGTTGGCCAGGTCGGTACTTCGTAGATCTAGTAGTTGACCAGTTCAGTACTTCGTAGACCTAGTCGTTTACCAGGTCGGTACTTCGTAGATCTAGTAGTTGACCAGGTCAGTACTTCGTAGACCTAGTCGTTGGCCAGGTCGGTATTTAGTAGACCTAGTCATTGACCAGGTCGTTATTTCGTAGACTAAGTCGATGACCAGGTCTGTATTTAGTAGACCTAGTCGACTCCTGTTTAGCTGATTTAACAATAATAATATTGTTCTATAAATAATAATGTATACACTATCCACCTACGTAATAACAATGACGTCATTTTAACATCAACAATTCCCGTTCACGGATGTGAAGTTTGTATATCTATTTAAAAATACCTCAATCTATTACACATTTTTGAATAAATACATTTATTAATGCATATTGATAAGGTCAATTGGAGCTCAATATACATTCTAATTAGATACAGTGTCGTAAACGTAGTCTAGATGTACATCATATTTCGTCTCATACCCGTCAACTGAAATTCGCAATATGTTAGGTTAATTCTAAAATATAGTAACGCTAGTGTATAATGGTTTAGAATTACGCTGCTACATGTGTCACTGTTGAACGAAAAGATGCAGTGATTCATGAAGATGATAGAAAATTATAATTAATAACACAGGCACGCACGCATACGCGCAAGCCGTACGCATGCTCACTCATCCACTTAATCACTCATCCACTCACCCACTCACTTAAACACTCACAGACTCACTCATGCACGATTATTCAAACACGCGCACGCACATGCACACCCACACACACACGCCATCGAATACGCAATTCACATACACACACACACACACACGCACGCACGCACGCACGCACGCACGCACGCACGCACGCACGCACGCACGCACGCACGCACTGCACATACACACACGCACGCACGCACGCACGCACGCACACTGCACACACACACACACACACACACACACACACACACACACACACACACACACACACACACATACACTGCTTCTGGTAATGCTTTGATTAGGTGAGCCGTATGTTGAAAGTGTACGTTATCTGAAGAAAAAAAGAATATTATTCCTCAATTTAACACTTCAAAGTCATCCACAGTCAATCGCACATCACACACACACACACACACACACACACACACACACACACACACACACACACACACAAACACTACACACACACACACACACACACACACACACACACACACACACACACACACACACACACACACACACACACACACACACACACACACACACACACACACACACACACACACACACACACACACACACACACACACACACACACACACACACACACACACACACACACACACACACACACACACACACACACACACACACACACACACACACACACACACACACTATATCACTCAGTAGACTGCGATGGTGTTACCAAGAATACACACACACTACATCACTCAGTAGACTGCGATGGTGATCCGTATGTTGAAAGTGTACGTTATCTGAAGAAAAAACAGAATATTATTCCTCAATTTAACACTTCAAAGTCATCCATTAGAGGTCCAGTGAATCTCTTACTGCTTTTCTTTAATCGAAATTTCACAGGTCTTCAGAAGATATGCAAATGTTCATTTTAAATATACTTTATTTCAATACGTTGCATCCTTCAGGCAAAGGTCGCCAAGAAGAAGGGTGTCACTTCGGGTCGGGGTTGTACTGTTGATCGCCAGAGGACGCTGCAGAGCCATGGAGCGTCGCCGTCCCACCAACACAAGCTTCGGCAACAGTCGGGGGTAATGCTCACTACGCCCGTTTAGGCCAAACAATGGTATGCAAAATTTAATGTATCGCATTGAATCTTTTGGAGCCCAAACAGTTGTAGTATTGTTGTTACTATACAATTATTTAATTATGTAGCTTGTTTACAACGATGTGTAAAGCAACTGCTTTATACTGACAATGCGACGTATTGTTGAGATGAGCTATGAGGTAACAGCTGATCTAGTTTGCTCTCTTTTAATTATTCACCGTACACGTATGATTTACCAGTTTTTTCTTTCATCAGCCAGTAAACTTATGGGAATGTTCGTTGGTGTGACTATTTCGTATAACCGGATGTGTCACATTGATCTGTTTTAAGGAAGTAAATGTGTATAAGAGCAACTGCAGCGGTGTCTTTGTCTTCACATTTGATCCGTACGTGTGTGGCGTGTACGTTCCGCTTATGTACCAACTCACACTGGATACTCTGAGATCAATCGTAGGCCATGTTTCCATAGCAACACCAGACGTATGTGATGTTTGAACACACGCACGTATACACTCACGTGTACGCACACCAACACTCCCACACATAACAATACTAAAATATTATATTTCAAATAGCGCCACATCCGTAATTGTTCGTGGCGCTTCAAATTTTTTTACTATGTCTTGGCTTGCGTGGGTTTTCATTAGCAGAGGTTATAACCTGTTCCTAAGCTGTCCATTTGCTAGTGTATTCTCTATCTATGCCAGGTGTAGCTGCTGCTTAGCTATATATGTTACGCTACTTTAAGTAAAATGTATTCTTATAATTCATGAAATATGTGTACATTTTAGAGCTTCCCGAGTAACAAATTCAATAATGAATACCGTTCTCTCCGTATTCGCAGTGGAACATGGCTGGTTGTGACACGGATTCATTCAATCAGTTCAATCGGTTTCAGCTTAATACCACATATCTGTATGAATTAGGTGCATGGATGCTTACATGAGAAGCAAACTTAAACGACGTGAAAAGTTACATTATAATATATATATATATATATATATATATATATATATATATATATATATATATATATATATATATATATATATATATATATATATATTAAAAAGTTAATAATTGTAAGGAAGTGCACAAATAAACGTTGGCATTGTATACGTGGTATGACCGGAGTTAGCGATGCGTGCGGGGCATCTCTTGCAATGACAGTTGTGTAACATGACTCGGTTCCATTTCCTAACAATAATGGCGAGCCCGTGGCGCTCTCAAGTACTCTCTACGCTGTCTCTTATCCTTTCTTTTACGCACGGCGGCAGATATATCTATAACTATTTTATATCGAATAACGGGTCAACATACAGAGTCGACAGGAACATTTGTCAGTTCAGTTGTCTTGCAAGTTTTCTGCTGCAGCTCGCTGCTTCTTGCTCTTGTAATCCGGGTTAATTCAGAAAGGTGACTAGTTGCACTGAAGCAAGAGGGCGGAAATGACGTGTCACGACTGTTACGTCACTGTTGTAGTCACGTGTTTTCTTCTTACCGGGAAGGTGGCACTCGTGTACCTATAGGATAATAAACAACTATTTGACTAGAATTGATTGAGAAACACGGGCTTCACACATTCATAGCCAAAGTGTCAACTGTATCGTATTACGTATACAGTTACTTCCGACTTCCATACATATCTCGTCCCTCAGGCCATTAACTTTCCTTCCGTCCAAAGACTTAGATCTGGTGATTCTCCGAGATTCTGATTCTCCAACCCAATTGTTCTAACAAGTTTGCAGCTTTTGTGTTTATTTTAGGCATGCCAGCATTAAGGTGTCTGAGTGAACCAGTTTGTCAGGGAAGTAAAATGTAAAGCGCTTTAAACGATCCCGAGGATTGGATACTGCGCTATGTATGAACTTGCCTTTTTTACTTTACTATTGATTTCCAGTAATTATGGCAGTCATTGATATGGAAATATTTGTCCGAAATTCTACATTGGCAACTAGCTAAAACCGTATATTCATTTTAAAATTGATACATCATTTTAACACTGAATAACTTATCTAATATTTATTACTGTGGAAGTAGCAATGCATTTGTATAATAAATATATTACACGTGGTCTTCTATTCAGATATAAATACCTGGAATACGTAAACAATTGTATATGTATTGAAACAAAGCACAATTATTCACAAGCGGTATAGACAAAATGATACAATGTTTAAAGTATTTATGCGGCGTCTCTGAATAAAATGTGTCTTACTATTCAGACATGCGCGTATTTGATTTACCAAGTGTTCTTTCTTGTATATGGAAAAGTCAATTGGAGGATTTGTGTCAGAAACACATTTGCACCGCTCATGCTGTGTCACTGTTGATACGTACACTGTATTTAATACAGCAAATATGTGTCATTTATGTATTGTCTTCGTACAATTTGGTGTCATACGATATCCCCAATTCTCGTGTAACATGATAGGTAAGAGCGAAAGGGTACGCGTGTCAATTTGTGTTGAACCAACAAAGTGGACCCACATTATTGATACGAGCGAAGATCGTCCAATATTGATCTGCAAAAGGCGTCATTTTATTAGTAACCGATTAATGCCGCACGGCACGTTTCAAGTGCAGTTGTTTGACGTCGGTTGTGTAAACATTTCGCACCAATATAACATGATCATATCATATCGTATAGAGTGATCAGTATTGGATCCTGATATGTTGGATCACGTCACGTTTGACATGAGATAAACGGTAAGACATAGACGATTATGTGTGTGAAACTGGTGTTTAATGTTATTTTATATTATTTTTTAGTTATAGTAATACGTTTAGAGATGAAGCTGTTATTTTACTTAAGAAAGTGGTAATGACATGGTAATATAAATACGATGTCTACAATGTTTAAATGCATCTGAATGACCCAAACCAGATGTTGGATTTTTGTATAGTGAATATCCAGTGATATGCACATTTCATAGTGGCATTTCCTGGTACGGTGTCAGACACAATCTTCGTGCAGCGGTAAGATGTTTATGTGCACATCATGTCGTGTGGTAAGATAGTTCAAGAGACGTCTGATGTTATGAATGTTAATGCATCTGTACAACGTTCACAGACAAGAATTAGGCAGGTCCTCTGAGTAAGAAGACGACAAAGTCATGGTCAGAACTCGTGCAGACGTTGGCACCTGCAACAAAGCAAACCTACAAAACCATACACACGGGTGTAGATAATAACGGACTTGCACCAGCAAACATTAAGATCTTGTAGAACCATCAGCATTTATTTAAACTAGCTTACTTCCAATGAGGAACTGTTCTGTGAGACACTCTGACGATAATGTATTTTATGAATTGTTATTATTATTATTTTTCATAGCTAATTTATTATTTTTGTTGGTTTAATTTCTGTATTATCATTTTAACTGATAATTATAATGTGTTTTAGTTTTTACTGTACCTTATCTATTTATATTAACGCAATTGTCTAAATGTGTTAGAAAAAATAATATATCTTACTTACTTGGCATACATGTATAGATACGTATACATTTCCTACATCATTTTTTTTATTATTATAATATGAAATGCACCATTACATACTGTATATATATATATATATATATATATATATATATATATATATATATATATATATATATATATATATACCTGTATATTATATACAAGTGAGCAATGGTAAATATCTTCGTAACCATTCAATATTATAAACACTTCTATATCTATATTTAGTATCTGCGTAATCACCTGTTTTTGTTAACCCACATTCTTTTAAACCGCTTTCTTACAACATTATATCCACGCATGTATATTTAAAATGCAATTCGCGCTCTGTCTTTATACAATTCTGGTATATATATATTACCAACCTACATTAATATATTTGGAAAATTGTAGGATTATTGTTTATGACTTCGTAGACTGAGGCATTTAACATGTCATGGCAATTTTATTAAATATCTTGTGAAATAAATACATTTGAACAGATAAACAGTAACTGTATTTTTCAAGAAACAATTCCTTCTTCGCATATGCAGCACAGCAGAGGACATGGGTTTGAAGGAGGATCAGTCAGGTTACGGCTTCCTGACGCCGTCGGACGAGGCGGGGCGCGGCGAGCGAGTGGGGCCGGGCAGTGTGTGGCGCGGCTTCACCGACACGACGACATCGCACGGCGTGCCTCACGTCCGCAGAGCTTATGGTGCGTCAACCTTAGCTCGCAGACATTATGTTGCCTTGTGTAGTTCATTGGTAGTATGTAGTGTGTAGTGCGTATGTGTGTGTGTGTGTGTGTGTGTGTGTGTGTGTGTGTGTGTGTGTGTGTGTGTGTGTGTGTGCGTGCGTGTGTGGTGCGCGCGCGCGTGCGTGCGTGCTTGCGTACCTGCGGGAGTGCGTGTGTGTGTGACAGTGTGAGTGCGAGTGTGAGTGCGAGTGCGAGTGCGAGTGCGAGTGCGAGTGCGAGTGCAGATATGCGAGTCGTGCGGTGCCATCAAGTGCGAGTGCGAGTGCGAGTGCGAGTGCGAGTGCGAGTGCGAGTGCGAGTGCGAGTGCGAGTGCGAGTGCGAGTGCGAGTGCGAGTGCGAGTGCGAGTGCGAGTGCGAGTGCGAGTGCGAGTGCGAGTGCGAGTGCGAGTGCGAGTGCGTGAGTGCGAGTGCGAGTGCGAGTGCGAGTGCGAGTGTTTTGAATTGTTGCAATGATGTCCATTACCAACCCATAGTATAATTGAAGTGCAAACTAGCGTCATGACCAAAACTATGATCCTGAGCTGTTCACACTGTCTTTTAGATCTTCTGCAATTTGCATATCGGCGTAGGAGAGGGGTGGCGGACGCAGTCGCTACCCCTCTTGAGGAAGCCAAAACACATAATAAAGTACTCTACCTGGATATTAGCTTTGCCTTTAATACGTCACGTGTTGTTTAAGAAATTAATTTATGAGTTTAAACGTTAATCTGAATTGGCGCTATGGTTGGTTAATTTATGGTGGGAGACCCCAACAGGTTCCAGTGAATGGCAACATTCCTAATGTGAAGGGTGTTTCCACTGGCTCAACCCAAGGATGTGTCTTATCCCCTCTTTTATTAATATTATATACAAACGACTGCAAGAGCATGCGTCCCAATAGGTATTTTATTACTTTTTCAGCTGTACTCAGTTGCTTAATTAACGATTAAGTTGGCAATGGTTCTTTGTTAAACGACTTTGTTGAATGCTGTGATAAATCGTGTTCGTGCCTGAACACAACAACAACCAGAGACATGTGCGTTGATTTTAGGAAATACACCACATACTGATACTGTCTTCCACGATTACAAGGTAGAGGTAGTTGACCATCATAAATACCTCGGCACAGTCATTCACAATAGGTTGAAGTGGGACCGCCATTGCAGCGTCACGTATAAGACATGTCAGCAGCGTCTTTACTGCTTCAGAAAACTGCTCCTTTAACGTTGATAGCACAATTTTGTTCATATTTTATGAGTCATATATCCAGAGTGTTTTAACATTTTCTTTTATATGTTGGTTTGGGAACATCAGTCAGAAAGACAAGAATACTTTGCAGCGCATTGTAAACACCACCAGTAAAATAACCGGTTTTAAACCATCCAGTCTCACTGCTCTGTATGAAAAGAAGGTACTGCGTAAAGCCACTACAATCATTAATGACAATACACATATTCTATACAACGAGTACGTCTTTCTGCCCTCGTCCAGAAGGTTTAGAATCACCACATCCAACATAATTAAAAAGCGTGGATTGTACATTCCAATTTCTGAACGACTTCAACAACAAACAACTCTGACGTTTCCGTAAAAGAGACCTCATGACTTTATGTGTGTATGTTGTATTTTGCTTAGTTTATTTTTTCATTGTGAAACATGTTACATACTGTTTTACTAAAACGAATTTCCCGGGCCAGGACAATATAATTTTATTGTATTGCGTCGTATTGTATTGCGTCGTATTGTATTGTATTGTATTGTATTGTGATTGTATTGTATTGTATTGTATTGTATTGTATTGTATTGTATTGTATTGTATTGTATTGTATTGTATCGTATCGTATCGTATCGTATCGTATCGTATCGTATCGTATCGTATCGTATCGTATCGTATCGTACCGTACCGTACCGTACCGTACCGTACCGTACCGTACCGTACCGTACCGTACCGTACCGTACCGTACCGTACCGTACCGTACCGTACCGTACCGTACCGTACCGTACCGTACCGTACCGTACCGTACCGTACCGTACCGTACCGTACCGTACCGTACCGTACCGTACCGTACCGTACCGTACCGTACCGACCGTATTGTGTGATGCTGATAACATGTTTGACATGTCTGCGGCCGTGCGTTACAGGCTGGATGTGATCGTTTTGGCGGAAACGTTAGACATTATAAACGGTTTTAAGAGACGAAATATTTTCCACGATGATGATGTCAACCGCATTATGACGGAAAGAAATGTATTGTCAAAAATTGTACCACTGCCGTTTTAATGTGCGACATTAAATATGTTATTGTTATTTTTATATAATTATATGATTATCAAAATCGCATACGGATGATTTATTTGAAGCCTAGGGACCTCGCTGACTTATCATCGGGCTAACACGTCACAACTATGGTAATATGGCAACAAGCGTTTCGTTGAAAGTTGTCTTAAGTTACATAAGCTTTAGACGTCAGTCTCAATATGTCTCCCAAGACCTGGACTCGTGTATAAATACGGCGATATTGGCCAAAAGATCAACACCGTCTTGCACACAGGAGAGATCTTAGAAAGAGGGCCATGTTAATAAGTTACACAAGAGACTCTTGCTACACCAGTGAACTCACGTTGTCGCGGTGGCGGAGTGTAATGGTTACTGCAGTTGACACAGTCACTGTGTCAACATTCTGACTGGTACGGCGACAAACAAGCCGTGTTAACAGTATTGTCTTTACGTGTAACGTAATACTTGGCAACTGTATCTATGTACTATGAGTTCTACGTCATAATTCATACCATAGTATCCGTGAATAAAGCCATAAACGACCCATACAATTCAGCCGTAGTTAACCCAAAAACTATGATAATCTACCAATGATATGTTAGAGTGGTTCTCATACAAGGGGTCGCTAGATAATTTATATGGTCGTGCCGTGACCTGTGTAAGTATGTCGCGCACAAACAATACATTATATTGCACACGATCAATTATATAGGCAACCAGTGGTGGCAACACCGTTAATAATATTGTCTCTTTAGAAGTAGTCAATGAAAAGAAACACGCCGCTATTAGGGGCACCTCGTTGTACGGTTTTCCTAGATGACGAATAGTCGTGGTTTGGAGAGGTATGTGCCGAAACATGTAGTGAACTGTCTACGGCGAAGAACACTGACCAACGGTCAACATTTGTCTGGTCTTTTTACGGCAGGTCAATAAATATCTTAAGTCATTTGGAATGAAGATGTTTGGGGTGTCATTTTGGGGAAATATTATGAAAAAGGGGACATGGCGATAACTGTTTGAGAACCAGTCATATATCATGACAGCCGTTATAATAGTACACGTCACTGGAGTAATCTTAGTAGCAGTGGCTTTGTTGAGATACGCAGAAATATCGCCATGTCTTTTCTACAAGTCGTAGTCAAGTTACAAAATAACTAACGGTACTATAAAGATATCACGATATATGATCAAAATATAGTGTTCTTTTGTAAATAGAATATATTCTTCTCCACATTTGCAACTGATGGTATCTTAGACGTATTTATTATAGAATAGGTATTCAGCAAATTCGTATGCCGTATTTCTACCGGTATATTTCGGTAGAAATTTTGAGAAGTATGTGCCGAAACATGTAGTGAACTGCCTATGTCCAGGCAGATGTCTCGAAATCCTTATTTTTAACCGACTAGCGGCATAAGGCGTGGGCTACAAAAAATCTGTACATATATATATATATATATATATATATATATATATATATATACGCTAAATGATATTGTGAATGTTATGTTTTATTCACAACTGTTGGCTGCATCGACCATTTTAGAGAATTTCAGGAGAAAAGTACTTTTATGTTTACTTCAAGTACAAGTTTTGACTTTTTACTTGTACTTCAAGTATATTTTTCAAGGAAGACCTTTACTTTTACTTGAGTAGTTTTTTCTAGAGTTACTTTAACTTTTACTCAAGTACAACATAAATATACTTGTTACAGCTCTGGTATACATAGCTACATAAGGCGTGGGCTACAAAATGATTCCCCGGCGAACCGTTAAGTCACACGCTAGTATACACGCATTTTGGAATTCCACTTGAACGATTTAATTAAGCGTAGATGTCGTGCAGTACATTTCGTTCGTTAAGATAATGTTACAGGAGGTAACATCTACCTACATCGCAACGTTTTCTTTCAGGAGTCGTGAAGCGGTGTTTCTGGGGTGTGATGACAGCATTTTGTGCCGTGATCCTCATCTACCATCTGACGTCGTCCTGCATCCTCTACTTCTCGCATGAGACTGCCGTCAACGTTGCCTTGGTAACGCGTCGTCAGCTGACCTTCCCGGCCGTGACGGTCTGCAACTTGAACCCGGTGAAGCAGTCGGCGGTGTCCCAGAGCTCGGCCTTGAGTCGACTCGTCAGTGAAGATAACCGCAAGAGGAAGAAGAGAGATAATTCGGCCTTGGAGCCACTCGTGAACGAAAGCAAAGGCGCCAGGAGGAAGAGGGATACAGCTCCGAGACCGTTGGTCGAAATACCATTCAGTACGGATGTAGAAGAGTCAATACTCTAAATAGAACTCTAAATACTCTAAATACATACATGCATGCATGCATCATCCATCATAGACTTCATGAAGATAACCCCAAAAGGAAGAACAGACATAATTCGCATACCCCTCGTAACAAACAAACCCCGGAGAAGAGGATACAGTCCGAGACTTGTCAAATACCCTTCAGTACATGTAGAACATAATACTCTAAATAGAACTCTAAATACTCTAAATACATACATACATACATACATTTTCATCATACATACATACATACATACATACATACATACATACATACATACATACATACATACATACATACATACATACATACATACATACATACATACATACATGCATGCATGCATGCATGCATACATACATACATACATACATACATCATACATACATACATACATACATCATACATACAATACATACATACATACATACATACATACATACATACATACATACATACATACATGCATCATACATACATACATACATACATACATACATACATACATACATACATACATACATACATACACACAAAACACACACACACACACACACACACACACACACACACACACACACACACACAAAACATACATACATACATACATACATACATACATTACATACATACATATACATACATCATGCATACATGATCATAAAACATACATACATACATACATAAAAATAAAAATAAAATACAAAAAACACACACACACACACACACACACACAGAGAGAGAGAGAGAGAGAGAGAGAGAGCGAGAGAGAGAGAGAGAGAGAGAGAGAGAGAGAGAGGAGAGAGAGAGAGAGAGAAGAGAGAGAGAGAGAGAGAGAGAGAGAGAGAGAGAGAGAGAGGAGAGAGAAGAGAGAGGAGAGAGAGAGAGAGAGAGAGAGAGAGAGAGAGAGAGAGAGAGAGGGAGAGAGAGAGAGAGAGAGAGAGAGAGAGAGAGAGAGAGAGAGAGAGAGAGAGAGAGAGAGAGAGAGAGAGAGAGAGAGAGAGAGAGAGAGAGAGAGAGAGAGAGAGAGAGAGAGAGAGAGAGAGAGAGAGAGAGAGAGAGAGAGAGAGAGAGAGAGAGAGAGAGAGAGAGAGAGAGAGAGAGAGAGAGAGAGAGAGAGAGAGAGAGAGAGAGAGAGAGAGAGAGAGAGAGAGAGAGAGAGCGCGCGCGCGCCTACAATACATCTTCAGGATTCTGATCTCAGAGGTAAAATGTACATGTACAATAATCAAAAGGCACACATCGTGAGCGGATATGTGCATGAATCATCATCGCCAATAGTATTGTATTTCAAAGACTTTTGTACCATTGCCATTTTAACGTGCCAAAATAAAGATTTTATTATACATTATTAGAGCAGGGAACTCCACTTTCAAACAAATAATCTACAAATCTAAAGCCATTGGTTTGGTGAGAGGAAATTTTTTTTTTCGTTGAGGTAATGAGAATTCAAGTTTGCCAATCCAGGTTCCACACATTTCTATTCATAACCGCCGCTCCTTCATAGACACACGACTAAGTCTTCCCAGGAGGACCTGGTTCCCGCGTGGTATGAGCAAATGTCCTTCGAATATTTACCACACCTCGGAGCAGGATGCCTCATTGTGACGCCTGTTCTCTGCCATGTCACAAAGACGACACTGCCTGACGTACAAGGCATGGCGAAGTGTCGATATTGAAACAAATCAAATTAACTACTTATTGCGGTGTTCCGGGGAATCGTACATAACATCGCTGTGCTACGATAGATCAAGTTGCAAGTTATTCCAAGTGTAGTTTGTCTGATCTGTACTTGTTGTGTCCACCCCCTCAGGTTGTCCGGCTCCTCTGTACACGTCCGAGACTGGCTCACTGTGCTACTGGGTGCCGGACAAAGACAACAAGGTGAAGCTTGCCGCGGCGTTGGATCTGTGTAGAAAGGCAAGCGGACAGTTGGCCACCCTGAAGCTGCGGGACCAATTCGATCACGTGAAAAACATTGACCTGCTGAAAGGAAATACAAACACGCGGTAAGCGGCGGTTCATTAGAAACTTGCACTGACCACCAGTTATTGACGGTAAACTGCTCCTTGTGTAATGTTCTTGTGTGTATTGCGTGAGTTCACACACAAGACCACTAGCCTGATACCACAGAGCGACGTGCTCTTCTCATATCACTGTGTCTCTTGGATGTATCAACAAGCGCGCGATGGTCTCTGGGGGGTCTTGTGGTGCTGAGGCACCTACAATGTACCTCACGTGATCAACGACGTCACTGGATGTCAGAGGTATTGTTATTTACGTAATTCTTCTTTACAGTTCTCGTTTCTCAAATATAAGTAAATGCAGTGAAGACACATAATTGTGTTGCCTTTTTTAACTTCGTTTTGTCTTCTATCAAATATCAGTTATAATATGTATTATAAGAACGACCCGAACATCTATCATTTGAGATGAAAGCAATATAATATAATATAATATAATATAATATAATATAATATAATATAATATAATATAATATAATATAATATAATATAATATAATATAATATAATATAATATAATATAATATAATATAATATAATATAATATAATATAATATAATATAATATAATATAATATAATATAATATAATATAATATAATATAATATAATATAATATATATATATATATATATATATATATATATATATATATATATATATATATATATATATATGCAATGTAGTTAATATAAAAATGAATGAGATGAAAAGGTAGCAGAGACATCAAATGCCAAGAAAGTTGAGAGGAAAACGAGGTGAGGGAGACGGAAATAGCGATGGGTGATTGCATAAAAAGAGGCCTAGAAAGAATGGGAGACGAATGGAGAAAATAGCCAGAGATACAAGGAATTGAAGACAGCTGATAGAGAACGTAATGCCAGTAACGTGAGAGGAAGAAGATAGATAAAGATAAGGATGCAAAGAACATTGTTTTAATTATACCCTAGTCTAGTAACCGGTCAACCATAATTTTGAATCGTTAATAGTCATTAGCCATCACGTATTGTCGTTGCCCTGTCAGTTCTTGGGCTGCAGCCAGCGACAGAATTGGACAACTCCGAACTAAATAATATTTGAATGATGAACAATGTCTTTGCGAAAGGACTGGGAAGGAAAGTCTTACAGAGGCATCCTTATTCCCTAGGTAATTTGTGGCTCTATAAATCAGCATTCCCGTTATTGGTCCTCCATTCCTCAATATCCTAATTTTCGGGATTGGGGGGCCATCGCCCCCTTCCCCCTCTGGCTACGTCATTGTGCACTCGACGGTCAAAGGGATACAAGAAATGTATGCCATGTTTTGTTGACAGTTCGCTTGCACGCGACTCCACATGATACATGTTGTCAACAACGTCAGCTAAGCTCTAGATGTAATGGTTGCATGTGTGTGTGGCAAACACTACACCACGCAAACGTTCAACGTTTTAATGCTAAACTACGATGTTTGCTTACATGAGCACGGTCTCCACGACCAATTGCGCTAGATAATGTAGCTGTAGGGGAGACCTGGTCTAGTTTTAACACGAGTAAGTTGTAACAGGGGGATTGGAGAACAAACTGCTAACGCAAATGATTGTGCAATACTAGAGCATGTCCATCAATACATGTTAGCGTATTATGTGTAATATCACGTGAATCCGTCGACACGCCTTAATGTAACGCCATTGTAAAAGAAAAGAGGTACTACCGTACCGGGGTAACTTGTAACACTTTAGCACACCTCACATAACTCATTTTGCCACAAATATGTAATAAGCCAAGCATTTAATTATGCACCAATTATCTGCGGGAGATCTTTTGGCATGACAATAGTTTCGACCGGTCACACTCACCCGCAATCCTGAAATGTGTTGTTTTTGTTACAACTAACCCCGGTCTCCTCTAGTAACAAATATCTTCACTACACTATATTCATCATACCTGATTTCTCCTTAGGGCGTGGATTGATTTGAAGTACAGTTCATCCATGTTCTCGGGTGGATCGTGGAAATGGCAGAGTGAAACACCAACCACCTATGAGGTTTGGGCAGGCAATGAAGGGAACTGGAATCGCAAGTGCGCGACCATCAGCCGTACCGACAGCTACAAATGGCGCAAAGAGAAGTGTCCCTACGACAAAGCTCTGGCTCTGTGTCAAAGTAAGAGACCCGTCACTGGGAGGGTCAAACGTAAAAGTATAGCTAGAGAACGTGGCTTGTTAATATACACACAATTGATATACCCGGTGACATGCAAGTGTTTGTTTATCTTACATGGCGCCGCGTCGCTTTTAAAGATTTTTCTGGTTCGTGAAATATTGTGTGGTGTAATATATATATATATATATATATATATATATATATATATATATATATATATATATATATATATAATATATATATATATATATATATATGTATATATACATACATACATACATACATACATACATACATACATACATACATACATACATACATACATACATACATACATACATACATACATACATACATACATACATACATACATACATACATACATACATACATACATACATACATACATACATACATACATACATACATACATACATACATACATACATACATACATACATACATACATACATACATACATACATACATACATACATACATACATACATACATACATACATACATACATACATACATACATGTTCGTGAAAATATTCATCAAATTGACAGTATTATATTTAAGTAAACTAATAATATCTACTCACATCAACCACCGTCAGCGGCCTTCTTCAGTTCAGAAACTGAATTGTCACTGCTCGCTAGATGGCGTGGCGAGCAGACTGTCCAATGTGTGACTTAGTCTGTAGTTCCCTCGTCTCTGTTCATAGTTGATGCCGTCTTCCTAATCCAGATGGCTTTTTCCAACGCACACACCTGTCCGTCTATCTATCCACCACTTTCGCTCCATCCTAGTCTATCGGACAGTTATGTCTGTCCGCATGTTCTGTTATTGCCGATTTCTTCTTTTCTACGTTAGTCGAGCATGTTCTTGTCTCCCGAGTGAAACGTCTAGTTGTTATGGTTTGAACTGTTTTGTGGGTTCATCTCGAAGACCGCCGATGGTGATTGAAATGTTGATGTGAGTAGAGATTATTATATGTGTAATCAGAAAGTTGACTTGAATAATATACTTCCAACTTGATGACCATTTTAACGAATAATTTATAAGAAGAGAGTATATGGACAAAACACAGTTCGGAGAATATGTGAACTTGAGTCGTATGAAAAGAAAATCGCGCGACACAGAAATCACCTGGTGTCTTCATTTCGTTGCCGCGGTGAGAATTGAATACCCGCCAGTGTAAATCTCAGTTGTGGCATCAAAACACAGAAGGCGAGACACATTATCAAGAAAGCAGAAAAACTGATATAAGAGCGAATCCGCATAATAAACAACAAACTAGGTGGTTTAGAATATCAGAAAGTAGCAAAGTAGCGATTACGCGCGAAATCAATGAACAGTTGCCTAGAAATGTGTGTAAACATGACTGTGTTCTCACACATAACGAGAGTCCGCGAGAGCGAGAGCGAGAGCGAGAGCGAGAGCGAGAGCGAGAGCGAGAGCGAGAGCGAGAGCGAGAGCGAGAGCGAGAGCGAGAGCGAGAGCGAGAGCGAGAGCGAGAGTGAGGTCGAAAGTTCAAAATGGCGTCAAGTAAACAAACTGAAAAAACTGACAGCGAAGAGAGCACCTTACGACGATAGCAGCATTGATCTGACGGGCGCAACTCAGGAAATCGGTGGTGAACGTATCAAAGTACAAGTAAAATGACGACCAAACGAGAGTACTCGGTAAGGGACTAAGCTCTGCAGTAACACCAGACAAACGAAGTCGAAGATGTTGTCGTAGCCACCGAGCAGGCATGCCGTTCTGCGTCCAATGATAAAGCAGACCAATGGAGAGCACAGGTGGCTGGCGTTATGAAGTCGACAAAATGACCGAAGCAGAACATCACTAAGAAAGAACGGCAAGCTCTGATAGAACTGAGGAAAGAAAAGAGCATAATGATCCTGCCGGCAGACAAGGGGACACAACAGTCATAATGGATACTGACGAATATGAACAGAAAGTTACAACCATGGTATCAGATTACAAGACCTATGAGAAACTGAACAAAGATCCTACTCCCAAATATAAGAGGAAGTTACTGTCCATTATAAATACGCTGAAAGAGGAGGACAATATTACAGATGAATAGTTCAATTACCCTTCAGCAGATAATGCATTGTACTCCCAAAATCCATAAGCCAGACAACCCTCTTAGGCCGATAGTTGACTACACATATAGCTAGGATACAACGTGGCCAGATCATTGGCCGACCTGCTAGCACCTATTGTAGGGAAGACAACACCCAACATCACAAACGCAAAGCACTTAGTTAAATGGCATGTGATAAAACAAGGCGAAATGGTAGCGACGGTGCTGATAATAGTGTTGTTGTTGTTGATGTTGTTGTTGTTGTTGTTTGTTGGGGATGGTTGTGTTGTTGTTGATGGTCGTGGTGATGGTGCTATTGTTGGTGGTGTTAGTTTTAATGACGGTGTGGTGGTGGTGATGAAAATGTTGTTGTCGGTGGTGGAGTTTGTTGTTTTTGTTGTTGTTGTTGTCGGTGGTAGTATTTGTTCTGGTGTCTACGGTTGCGCGGTGTCTGTAGCGACAGCACCAGCGGCAGTAGCGTTGTCTTTATTACCAGTAACGTGTCATTTTGATTACTTCTTCGTAGATTGCCCCAATCTACTTCTCGAACAAGATGGCATCTTCATATGCTACTGGGTTATACAAAAATCCAGCAGGTTTGACCAAGCGCACAACCTCTGCAAAGCACAGTCCGGTCATATGGCAATAGTTGACACGTCAGCGAAAGTAAAACACATACAAGACAACAATCTACTCGAATCAACCGGAACCAAAAAGTAAGCGTGTGCTATTCGATTCTTGTACTCCACGTACCTCGTTAGTTCCCCAGAAACAGGTAAATTACAGCATAAATACCAATTTAAATATTTGCAGATAATTGATTCAATAGAGACCTTTATTTAAACAGATTCAGATAAATATATATATATATATATATATATATATATATATATATATATAGATAGATAGATAATAGATAGATAGATAGTAGATAGATAGATAGATAGATAGATAGATAGATAGATAGATAGATAGATAGATAGATAGATAGATAGATAGATAGATAGATAGATAGATAGATAGATAGATAGATAGATAGATAGATAGATAGATAGATAGATAGATAGATAGATAGATAGATAGATAGATAGATAGATAGATAGATAGATAGATAGAAGATAGATAGATAGAGTAGATAGATAGATGATAGATAGATAGATAGATAGATAGATAGATAAGATAGATAGATAGATAGATAGATAGATAGATGAGATAGATAGATAGTAGTGAGGATAGTGAGTAGTGAGTAGTGAGTGATGAGTGTAGTAGTGAGTAGTGAGAGTGATGATGATAGTGATAGATGAGTGAGATGATGAGTGAGTGATAGATAGTGAGTGAGTGAGAGAGTAGGATGAGGAGTGAGTAGATGAGGATGAGATAGTGATGAGAGTAGATGAGATAGTGATGAGATGAGATGAGTGAGTAGTGAT
>JAODUO010000685.1:165000-197500 GCA_025642075.2 Ridgeia piscesae | reverse complement strand
TTGCTGTGGGTTGTGGTTTCAGAACAGTTCAATAAGCACTTTTATCTGACAATATATATTTATAAATGCATGTATTCATACCACATGTACACATGCACAAAAGGTTGCACTGCACGAAAGACGGCATTCTTCATTACTTGTCAAGATCGCTAAACACAAATACTAGCCGCCGATGCCATGACAACCACCATAATAATCGATTAAAATGCACGATTCCCCTGATCAGTCTTACCGGCAAAGTGTCACACTGCTTCTGCTTGTATTTATCCTTCGGAAAATGTAGCTGTTTGGGGCTATCCCAATTATTACAACCAAAAACAAAACAAAGTCCTATCTCTTAACTTAGAACAAATTGACTTCCTGCCCCCAACCTCGTTTTCGAGCGCGAGACTTAATGGCACCTTTCATAGCCAAACACACTTTGCCAAAAAAATACAATTTGAATTAGATTTGTCCTGGCATTGCATTCGTTGCGTGACCTACTGTCACAACTGTTATTTTGCATTAACGACACAATGCCGTTGCTGAACATTTTCGTTTTTGTAGCTTTACGGAGACCAATCTGTCATATAGATGTACTTCACTATTCGCAACCATAAGTCACTGATTTATGTCTGCAGCGAGTTTGCGACGTTCTACGACACACAACACGGCAACTGC
This sequence comes from Ridgeia piscesae, assembly GCA_025642075.2. Lineage (NCBI taxonomy): Eukaryota > Metazoa > Annelida > Polychaeta > Sabellida > Siboglinidae > Ridgeia > Ridgeia piscesae. The sequence continues at coordinate 196,840 of JAODUO010000685.1, read as the reverse complement.
TACGTCTTCAACTCCGACTGGAACAAGACTCAGCCAGACTCTTCGCTAACCGTATAAGCAATATCAATGTCTTGGCTACATGAATATGAGAGCAAGAAACAATAATCTTTTATTTTGTAGTGACTTTGCGACGTTCTACGACACACAACACGGCAACTGCTACGTCTTCAACTCCAACTGGAACAAGACTCAGCCGCCGCTGGTGCAGCAGCGACATGGAACAAGATACGGTCGGTGAATCTGTTCCATTTTATCCTTGAGACTCAATGTGCCTTTCATGGCACATTGTGTCGTTTTCAGCAATATTACGTAGAACCACAGGCAACGCCAGTAAACATTACGAACGTGTCTTACTGAAGCAGTTCCGATAAAATACTCTATACGGAAGTAACGTTTACACAATCTAATAAGTTAGGTCGTTATCGTAAGCATTGCTTTGATATTCAAACGGGGGATTCTATAGGAGGTGCACAATTTGCAATCAATGAAGACTCGAGGGGTTATGCAGAGAGCTGGTACGAGAAGAATGGTGAACTGAGAGTGGATGATGGAGTGAAGGAAAACTTTAAGAAGAAACGAGTGAGAAGTAGATTGAAATGACTGCGAGAGACATGGAAAGACTGTAAGAGGAATGGAGAACAAGACCAAAAAGATAGAAGCAATTGGAGATAGTTGACAGAGTACACAGTGAGATCTGAAGGTAAAGAAGAAGTGTAAGTAAAAAGACGAGTAACCGAACCGTGGCCAACATCGCCCTGAGAGGTGAACAAACGCAGGAAAGATCAAAGTGTTCCATCTGTTTATACTCACTGTCAATTACACCTTCTACATGTTAGCTGTAGCTGAGTGTATACATGTTAACTGTTGCTGTGTGTATAAATGTTAGCTATGGTTGTGTGTACAAATGATAACTGTACCTGTGTATACAAATGTTACCTGTGCTGTGTGTATAAATGTAAACTGTAGCTGTGTGTACACATGTTAACGGTATCTGTGTAGATATATGTTAACTGTAGCTGTGTGTATAAATATTAACTGTAGCTGTGTGTATAAATATTAACTGTAGCTGTGTGTATAAATGTTAACTGTAGCTGTGTGTACACATGTTAACTGTATATGTGTAGATATATGTTAACTGTAGCTGTGTGTATAAATATTAACTGTAGCTGTGTGTATAAATATTAACTGTAGCTGTGTGTATATATGTTAACTGTAGCTGTGTGTACACATGTTAACTGTAGCTGTGTAGATATATGTTAACTGTAGCTGTGTGTATAAATATTAACTGTAGCTGTGTGTATAAATGTTAACTGTAGCTGTGTGTATGTTAACTGTAGCTGTGTAGATATATGTTAACTGTAGCTGTGTGTATAAATATTAACTGTAGCTGTGTGTATAAATGTTAACTGTAGCTGTGTGTATGTTAACTGTAGCTGTGTAGATATATGTTAACTGTAGCTGTGTATATAAATGTTAGCTGTGGTTATGTGTACACATGTTAACTGTAGCTGTGTAGATATATATTAACTGTAGCTGTGTGTATAAATATTAACTGTAGATGTGTGTACACATGTTAACTGTAGCTGTGTAGATATATGTTAACTGTAGCTGTGTGTATAAATGTTAGCTGTGGTTGTGTGTACAAATGATAACTGTACCTGAGTGTACAAATGTTAACTGTGCTGTGTGTATAAATGTTAATTGTAGCTGTGTGTATAAATGTTAACTGTAGCTGCGTAGATATATATTAACTGTAGTTGTGTGTATACATGTTAACTGTAGTTGTGTAGATATATGTTAACTGTAGCTGTGTGTATAAATGTTAGCTGTGGTTGTGTGTACACATGTTAACTGTATCTGTGTAGATATAGGTTAACTGTAGCTGTGTGTATAAATACTAACTTTAGCTGTGTGTATAAATGTTAACTGTAGCTGTGTGTACACATGTTAACTGTAGCTGGGTAGATATATGTTAACTGTAGCTGTGTGTATAAATATTAACTGTAGCTGTGTGTACACATGTTAACTGTAGCTGTGTAGATATATGTTAACTGTAGCTGTGTGTATAAATATTAACTGTAGCTGTGTGCATAAATATTAACTGTAGCTGCGTGTATGTTAACTGTAGCTGTGTGTATAAACGTTTACTGTGAGCTACGAAAAAACCATTATGCCTAATAACATCTGAGTTCAGGTCTGCAAATGACATTGAACATCGGACAGTTCGACTACATGAAAGACCTGGGCGGTTCAGCCGGGGTACGTGTCGTCGTGCACCCTCAGGCCCGGATGCCTTTCCCTAAGGACGAGGGTGTCGTGGCAGCCCCAGGACAGATGACCCTCGTGGGCATTCGGCAGGTAATCCTAACTAGTAAATGTGAGGAATGTATGTGTCGCACGAAGTTACGAGTGTGTGCATGAACAACGGGCGCGTATAGAAGATACGCGAATATTAGTTTGGTTCGACGTTGAGTCTTCAACCACGTCTCAGGTTGTTACTTATCCTGTTGTGGTTGTACGATCTGAAAACGGTGCATATGGCGTCATATAACACACGTATCGACATGGCTTTTAGCTACCGTTTACATGTAAGCACGACGACAGTGTAATAAATACTAACAATGCGTAGATCTACTTACACAAAAATAAGTATATAATTACTAAATGGCGAGTTCTTGCAATCACGTCAACTGAGGAAGTATGGGTTCGTCTAGTGTCTGAAGAGTCTCTGCCAATATAATAGACGTTGTTGTGTTTATGTGCATCTCCGTCTACAGTTCAACATCGTCCGTCTGCCGGAGCCGTACGGCAACTGCACCGACACGACGGAACGGAACATCAGGAGGAGTGTCTTCGAGGAGGTCTACCCCGTAGGATACAGCACTGGGGTGTGTGAACAGGAACTGCGACTTTGAAATAAGTCGATATGGACACAACCAGCAAAATGAGTTCGCATGAATGTGGTGGATTCTTTGAAAATTCGTCATAAGGACTTAATCACGGCGATTTTAGTCACGTCGTGTATTATTTTAGAATACATACGTGGCAAGGAGTGCGCCTGCATTTACTTTGTGTTTACGACATGTGGTCCTAGACAAAGTTAACGCTGGGTAGAATTCGTTAGGGTTATCACACGAATACTGGCTATATCCAATCCAGTATATTATGTATGTAATAACTGAAGTAGCGTGATTCAGTTACGTGCATTTAAAAGCGTGACTTTGCATCACTGTGTACACCGTGAATGTAGATGTGAATGTGGGTGTTGCAGGCCTGCTACGCCACGTGTTACCAGCGCTACGTCATCGAGCGCTGCGGTTGCGCCGACTCGCAGTATCCGATGGAGGGCGCTGCGTTCGACTACAAAGAAATCAAGGCGTGTAACTCCGTCAACGCCATTGAAGGTTATATGTTACCGTTTACTCTTGGTCGTTCATACTAGCGCGGTGTATTCGTGCAGCCAATATTTCTTGATGTAATTACCGCTAATCAATACATCTTTAAGCAATAGTATTCCTTCCACCAATCTCTATTTCCATCTTTATACTTTTACATAAGTGTAATAATAATAATAACAATACTTGCTATCCAACTCCATTCGCTTACACGTCTTGTCACATAATTTACTTTTTACTTCTTTAAACTGAACAACTTGCGCCTACGTCAGTTCCGGACTTCACTCCTTCGTCTTTCTTTATTCACGCTACTTTTCACTGCGCCGGTAAATCCAAAGTTATAAATCTCACGCTTTATGCTGTGTCTGTTGTCTTTCTTCCGTGCTGGGAATGAGTGTGCATTTTGTAGTGTAATTATTTTCGTTCGAGATTGTGAACAGGTCTAGCCTTCCAATATTTTGGGAACAGACTGTATGTTTTTGTGCAAAATCAACGTTTGTGCGTTGCCCAGGGGAAGCAAATTGACGATTTTTTTTACAAAACAAGAACGTCGCAAAATCTCTTCAACAACACTTTCCCGTCTGTCGATGTCACGAATGGCTTAGAACCTCTGACTCAGTCCCTCAATAGCTACTTCGTTATCTCTTCAACAACACTTTCCCGTCTGTCGATGTCACGAATGGCTTAGAACGTCTGACTCAGTCCCTCAATAGCTACTTCGTTATCTCTTCAACAACACTTTCCCGTCTGTCGATGTCACGAATGGCTTAGAACGTCTGACTCGGTCCCTCAATAGCTACTTCGTTATCTCTTCAACAACACTTTCCCGTCTGTCGATGTCACGAATGGCTTAGAACGTCTGACTCAGGTCCCTCAATAGCTACTTCGTTATCTCTTCAACAACACTTTCCCGTCTGTTGATGTCACGAATGGCTTAGAACCTCTGACTCTGTCCCTCAATAGCTACTTCGTTCCGACGCCAGCGTGACGTGTTGACTTCTCTCCTTGGCCCAGTACATTGACAACGGAAACCAATGATCAGGCACTTCTTCCGTTGTGTTCACGTCACTCATTGGCCCAGTACATTGACAACGGAAACCCATGATCAGGCACTTTTTCCGTTGTGTTCACGTCACTCATTGGCCCAGTACATTGACAACGGAAATCAATGATCAGGCACTTCTTCCGTTGTGTTCACGTCACTCATTGGCCCAGTACATTGACAACGGAAACCAATGATCAGGCACTTCTTCCGTTGTGTTCACGTCACTCCTTGGCCCAGTACATTGACAACGGAAAACAATGATCAGGCACTTCTTCCGTTGTGTTCACGTCACTCCTTGGCCCAATACATTGACAACGGAAACCAATGATCAGGCACTTCTTCCGTTGTGTTCACGTCAATCATTGGCCCAGTACATTGACAACGGAAACCAATGATCAGGCACTTCTTCCGTTGTGTTCACGTCAATCATTGGCCCAGTACATTGACAACGGAAACCAATGATCAGGCACTTCTTCCGTTGTGTTCACGTCAATCATTGGCCCAGTACATTGACAACGGAAACCAATGATCAGGCACTTCTTCCGTTGTGTTCACGTCAATCATTGGCCCAGTACATTGACAACGTAAACCAATGATCAGGCACTTCTTCCGTTGTGTTCACGTCACTCATTGGCCCAGTACATTGACAACGGAAACCAATGATCAGGCACTTCTTCCGTTGTGTTCACGTCACTCATTGGCCCAGTACATTGACAACGGAAACCAATGATCAGGCACTTTTTCCGTTGTGTTCACGTCACTCATTGGCCCAGTACATTGACAACGGAAACCAATGATCAGGCACTTCTTCCGTTGTGTTCACGTCACTCATTGGCCCAGTACATTGACAACGGAAACCAATGATCAGGCACTTCTTCCGTTGTGTTCACGTCACTCATTGGCCCAGTACATTGACAACGGAAACCAATGATCAGGCACTTCTTCCGTTGTGTTCACGTCACTCATTGGCCCAGTACATTGACAACGGAAACCAATGATCAGGCACTTCTTCCGTTGTGTTCACGTCACTCATTGGCCCAGTACATTGACAACGGAAACTAATTATCAGGCACTTCTTCCGTTGTGTTCACGTCACTCATTGGCCCAGTACATTGACAACGGAAACCAATGATCAGGCTCTTCTTGCGTTGTGTTCACGTCACTCATTGGCCCAGTACATTGACAACGGAAACCAATTATCAGGCTCTTCTTCCGTTGTGTTCACGTCACTCATTGGCCCAGTACATTGACAACAGAAACCAATGATCAGGCTCTTCTTCCGTTGTGTTCACGTCTTTGTTTTCGCAATTTTGCAGACATGTGCAGATACGAAGTGAGCATCGACTACGCCTACAACAGACTTGACTGCGCCTGTCCAATGCCGTGCAAGTAAGAGTCATTGTGATTAATTCTGTCCAGATGAATGTGTCGTCTTGCTATTAAAACACCATTGTATTCGGAGAAACAGAACCATTAGATGGCGAAACTGGTCCATTCGTTCTGTGTTTAAGTCAACTGTGTGATTCGCGCATATGTTTCTTTGAACGATTAACTGTCCACTTGACACACATTAATACACATCTCCATATAAACAGCTGCTAACACCATCAGTGGTCGAACTATATTCGGCTACTGACGCCCAGGGCACGTGGATCTTGTATAGGATATCGACCGAATTTGTTCACAGGGAGACGGGGTACACGTACCAGACGTCAAACTCCATATGGCCTACAGACGCACATAAGGTGGATATGGAAGTTACTTAACTAACAGTGTGTGCGCTTGTGTGTGTGTGTGTGTGTGTGTGTGTGTGTGTGTGTGTGTGTGTGTGTGTGTGTGTGCGCGCTGTGTGTGTGTGTGTGTGTGTGTGTGTGTGTGTGTGTGTAGTGTGTGTGTGTATGTGTGTGTTTGTGTGTGGTTTGTGTATGTGTGTGTGCGTGCGTGCGTGCGCGCGCGCGTGCGTGCGTGCGTGCGCAAGTGGTGTGTGTGCGTGTTTCTGTGCGAGAGTGTGCGTGTGATTGTGCATGTGTGTGCGTATGTATACGTACGTGTATGTGCATGTGTCTATGTGTTTTGTAGGACACTATTGTAATACGGCTATATTGAGATGAAAAATGTATTGTGCTTATTTTGTCATCCATTAGCTATGCTAGTAATACTAATACTTATTATATTATTAACCTAAACTATGTTCAGCGAAGCTCGTTGTAATTGACACATACCGCAGGTAAATAACACAGAAATACCGTATCAACTTACCAAGTCAGTGTTGACATTGATCGTTCCATGTGCCATGAATAGTTTTTTATTGCCCAATGAACCATGTCGTATTACGGGTAAATCCGTGGTCACTGAACCGTCGTCATATTCCGGGTTAATCCGGGGTCACTGTACCGTGTCAAAGTTATTCCGTGTTAATCCGCGGTCACTTGAAAACCGTCATCGTATTACGGGTTAATCTGTGGTCACCGAACCATCGTTGTGTTCCGATTACTAATAGCAGTTGATGGAAATGACGTTGCGCGACTGTTACGTCACTTCCGTAATAACTCGCTGCGTGCCACGCTTCGTCACGCGTCGCTACACTGCGGTACAGTTGCAACAAGGGAGTGGGCAAGCAGAGTTAATACATCAGAGCAGGGGTCTCTTCGTGCATACAGCGCCGTCACACGGATGGGATCAAAACTGTGTTGATACCGTATTAAACGACGAGACGACCCAGATTGAGCGAGATCTGTGCACGATTGGTCCCATCGGGGGGGGGGGTCCCAGCCCCTATCTAATAGCTCTGGGACAAGGACATACAATCCCGAGACCGAATAATTAAAAACATCCGAAGTCGACTGATGACCTTTCCTACTCGTGTTCCTGTTTTAATTTAAAGGAGTATCAGATGTCCTGACTCCTAGCCTCGTTACTCCGCTTGATGCGGTGACTTGCTAAGATTCCCCAATGTCGCCTGTTTCACGACCAGCCAATCTTACACGGAAGTCCCTATCAGTGGTATCTCCCAGAGTGCTGTTCAAGCAACATCGTCTCCGAAGGACTCACAGTTTCCTGAGAAGAACTTTAGTTGACTGTTTCGTCTCTGGTTTTGACAGGCTGTTTATCTAAGCTTTTTCGGCCATGCAGAAGAACATGTAGCGCAACATACAACATACAACATACAACATACAACATACAACATACAACATACAACATACAACATACAACATACAACATACAACATACAACATACAACGTACAACATACAACATAGAGGACAACAACATTTGAAGAAGAACAATTCGATACATAAATCACGATCGTATTCATTGTAAAACGAAACCTTGCTGTCTACGATGTCTACGTATTAACAACTAAGCTCCAGGAAAGACCTAAACACATATCATATAAATGTCGGCATATTTGTGTGCAGTGAAATCACGTTTCCGTTGTACGAATGGTATAAAAAAATTGTCTTAGCTCATTGTGTGTGCTTGGGTTATATGAACGCTTTGGAGCCAGACGTTTGGTAACTGATTAGCTGTGACCTTTCACAGTTCTTTTTTTTCAGGTAGCCATAAAGCAGCAGTTGGCGTCTGAGATCTCGAGGTACCTCGGAAACACGACCGACGACCGGAAGTTGTGGAACAACCTGCTCAAGGTGAAGGTCTACTTCGAGGAGTTCAACTACGAGAACATCGAAGAGACGCCCGCATACTCGGTGAGACTTTCGGCAACACAACAACATCAGATGGCAATTAGAAAGGGTAACAGTTGGCTTATCGAAACATACCCCTGTGTGCGTGCGTGCGTGCGTGCGTGTGTGCAAGTATGGTGTTATATTTGTGTAGTATTTACATGTGCGTCGTATATATATATATATATATATATATATATATATATATATATATATATACATAAACTTATCTCTCCTTTTAGTATCCGTATCCTAATGTATACATCCGCAACGCTGAATAAAAAAATATTATTTGTTTAAAAATGGCCTACTATCAAATATTTACCGTTATAATTGGTGATGTTAATTAACTATCTGATCAACCTTTAAATTTTTCAAGTTTACTGTAATGTATTTTATAAACAAAACTTACAATTTTGTATATAGTTATAACAATGTAGGCTATATCATTTGCATAGCGAGAAATGCTAGAATTAAGCCTTCAAAAAGAACTTGTCCATACAGACATATTTTCTCTCTACGGTGTCCGTAGACCATCAACTTCGCGTCTGACATCGGCGGCATATTGGGCCTGTGGATCGGCTGCTCCATCATCAGTCTCTTCGAGTTCCTCGAGCTGTCCATGGACTTCGTCATGGTGGCTGTGATGCGATTGTTTTGTCGACGACGATTCGCCAACAGCCGCCGCGGTACTCCCCTCGTCTCACCGACCAGACACGCACCGCTGACCCCGGGGACGAAGTGGATTAATCGCGTTGACCAGGTTTGTGCAATTTCAAAAGTTGCCGACAGGTCAGATTTGACGCAGATGCAACGATGTTACTTGACAATTCAGTACCTAGAGTACATATGTAGTACCATGCTTTGGCGAAGCGTTTCCGTCTTTCTGCATCACATGAGTCGCCTGATAATCTCAACCATACAGTGTTTGGTTACCCTGCATTGACCATCCACAGTGCTTTGACATTGAGAGTATGCGCTTTTCGTCGTAGTATATTCATGTGTTTGGAACACGCTGTAGGTATTTGATAAGCGTGACATTTGAAAATGTCTGTACTCTTGCGCCTCTGAGCAGAAACGTTTTCTGGATATACGGCGTTTACAAATAAAAATTATTATTATTATTATTACTCCCAGTGGAGATATTGAACGATGTTGTGACATTTATATCCCCTTTACTGCGTAATATGTAAATTGTATTTGTTATTCCACATTGGGTATGTGAGTACTCCAGTCCCGTCCTTCCACAATGTGTATATGTGAGAGCAATGCAAACACACACAGACATCCGAAGGTATGCTGGTTGATCTACCGTAATGCATCATTATTTTCGCCGCCCTGCAGGTTATATTCCCAGAGAAATGCGAGACGACACGTCCGTTCTATGTTATCAATCGTCAGAGGACGCTGCAGAACCACGGAGCGTCACCGTTGAGAGGAGACTTCGCCCGAGAACACACGAGATCTACGCTCAGTACGCCCGACTTCTAAGAGACACACACGCTTATACAAGAAGAACCTTACGTTTAACATAACGTTATTGTCATTTGACGTGTACACATGTATTGCGAATGAATAATGTTCCTTACTTAGTATGTACTTATAAGTGTTACATCATATATAATTAATACAGATAGCATAATAATATAATGTATATATTAATATTGATTACTCTAGTTGCTGTTAATACTATTGTTGTGCTATCGACTACTAGGTGCCAAGAAGAACGACTCGAAACGCTACATAACTTGAGATAATCAGAGGCATGTATGTATGTAATACCATGAAGAAATAAAGCTCCTGTGACGCAGATGGAGATTGTATGTGGCATATTAATTGGGGTCAATGTGTTCAGTTTGTGCTTCCGTGTGCATTGAATGTTGATTTATGGCAATCTTCACCTGAATAGGAATACATTTATTTTAGGTAATAAAAAGCATATATATATATATATATATATATATATATATATATATATATATATAATATGCAAATGTTTAAAATACACGAATATATAAGACAAGTAAATTAATAAGTTATATACAAATATGTATGTCAAAAAGAAAATTATTAAATACATACAAGACATGATGGCACAGTTACTGGTTTACAGTGTACAGACATATAGCCCAGCTACTCCACTGAGGCCAACTTATTATATCAATGCAACTATACATAACGTTTATCAAGGCGTTGTATATGCTGAATATGTGGTTTTACTGATAAATAATATTACGCGTCAATCTGGGAAACATGTCGATTGCAGTATTAACAAACAGGCTATTCACACTATTTTATCGTGATATCCCCAAATTCGTCTATGCATATTATTGCAGGCTACATTAGGTTTGAAACAAGTCTTAGTTGGTTTAATGCTTCCTATGTGATAATAATAATATTGACTTCGTTTGCGCCCATATCCTCGAAGAACAAGCTCAGTGGCCCGACAAAACCAAGGGATTAAGCAAACTCGAAATCGAAAGCAATGCGTGAGTCGTCAATGGATGGATGAAGAAGCTAGGACGCTAAGGAGGATAGGCAGCATTAAAGAGATGGGTTTTTAGACGATTTAACACTGGCAGGGAGCGAATTCCACACCCGTGCGGCAACTGAAAAAGCTCGGGTTCCCGCTTCATTTTAATTCGAGGAATGTAAAGAGGGTTACTACTGGTTGAGCATAGCTGTCTGGAATTTCTTGCTTTCATTTCTTGAATTTCATTTTGAAAATGATGCGATAGAATTTAGAAGCGGCACTGAGCGAGAAAAACGAGGAGAACGCGTGACTACCCTTGCTAAACAATTTTGGATACGCTGAAGTTTTGCTATATCCTTTTTTGCAGTACTGTTTCGGTCTTATCTGCATTTAACTTTAATTTAATGTTTTTCATCCAAAGGGATACATATTGGAGACAATCCCTGAGCTGGTTTAGGGAGCGACAAGTATCTGGTGTGGCCAAAGAAAGTTAGATTTATGTATCATCTGCATAAAGGTGATGACCCAGGTTGTGACTCTGGACAACAGAGCTTAGTGGTGTTGTATACAGAGTGAAAAGCAACGGCCCCAAAACAGAACCCTCGGGGACACCACAAGATGTGGACAGCATGTCTGAGAAACATTTACCTATTTTAATGGCTTGCCGTCTATCAGTAAGGTATGAAGTAAACCAGCTCAGGGCTGTGCCAGATATCCCGTGCCACGTTGATAAGCGTGTAATGAGTATGTCGTGGTCAAAGATGTCGAAAGCGGCGGACAGGTCAAGCAGGGTCAGTGCAGTCTCTTTGTCATTATCAATATTAAGGTTTATGTCATTGTGTACTTTTAAAAGAGCAGTTTCTGTTGAGCGAAATTGTTTATACGCAGACTGTGTGACGCATTGGTTAAATCATTTATGTAGATGTGAGAACTGAGACGATTTGCTACAACCTCTTCAGTATTTTTGAAATGAAGCTAAGGCTAGAAATAGCCCTATAGCTGTTTAGTTCTTCTTTTGGCAATGTTGTCTTCTTAAGGACAGGCTTTACACGCGCACATTAAAAATCTTCAGGAAATAAACCGGAACAGAGTGACATATTTAATGTGTATGTTATTTAATTAAAAAGTCAAGGCCAGCTTTCAGTAGTACGGTCGGAAGTGTGTCAAGATCACAGGATTTACTTGGGGACGACATGATTATTTTTCTCACTTCAGCAGTTGTGGCTGGTTCAAACGATGCGAGTTGAGAATTTAGTTGTGGAGAGTCACCATTTACAATCTCTGAGGTGTGATCTGTGAAGGCTGAATGTATGAGGCAGATTTTGTCTTTAAAATGACTTGAAAAAGAGTTACACAGTGACTTGATTGATGCATGGGTTGGTAGAGAAGGAGCAGGCCGCCTGTGTAAGATCTGATTTATGCATTTCCATAGCTGGTTTGGTGTAGCAGAGTTATTTGATAACATATTTTCGTAATAATACGACTTTGCTTTTGACATTTATCGGTTACATAGATAACATTGCCGAGTGTAGCGTGACCTGTCTAAGGATGAACAAGATTTACGCCAAACACGTTCCAGATAGCGAGGGCGCCGTTTAGATCGGATTATTTCCAGGGTCATCCAATGAGCTGGCGGCTTTTGTGTCACAGATTTGGATTTAATGGATGCATGTTTGTCAAGCAATGCCTTCATTATTTGACGGTACTGTTTGTATAGGTCTGATACATGTTCTTTAGGATGTGTGACAAGGTCGGACATGATTATATCAGTCATAAATGATGCAATGTTGATACTGTGAATGGCTCTGTAGAACAAGTTGTATTCGGACACGGCTGGGGCTATATAGGAACTTTAAGATCTGCAATTACTGAGTTATGGTCCAATAAGCCATCTGCAACTGTGGGTGTCTGAATGTTTTTACAAGAGTAACGAATTATCAAGATGTCGAGCCAAAATGTCCATGTATATGTGTTAGGAAATTGACATATTGTTTTGTGTCAAATGATGCCAGGATATAATTAAACGCGGTAGTTGTTGCAGATGGTGTATCCAGGTGAAGATTAAAATCGCCAATGTAAAATTATGTGTGCATGGTTGCAACATTTTCCAAACGATCCTACAATTCTTCATAGAAGTTAGCTGGGTGACCTGGAGGGCGATAAATACAAATGAAAAACCCACAGAAGCACGAATTTGACATGTTAACACACATAGATTCAAAGCTGGTATAGTCAGGGCTGATGTGCAGGTTTACGTTGAATAGTTTTGAAATAAGGACACCAACACCACCGCCTCGTCCAACTGGACGTGGTCGATGGTGGAAGATATAGCCAGGAGGGGAAATGTCGGCAATACATGCAGCTGTGTCATGCGGTCTGTTCCAAGTCTCAGTGACAGAAAGAATGTCTATTGTTTTGAAAATTATAAGATCGGTAAGAGAGGCGGGTTTTTCACGAATGCAACGAATGTCAGTGGTGGCCAGGCGAATGTTGTGCCTGATCACAGGTCTAGGATTAAGACTAACATATCCCGCTAGCAATAGTATCAAGGCCAATTTAAATGTTGGCCTGGAAAGGGGTAATTTTCGTTTGAAACAAAGATTAAAGCATGGCAAACTGTGTAAATAGGTCAAGGATTCTTGTGTGCTGATGTATTTGGAAGGTGTTGAAAATTACACCCGACCACTGTGCCAGTGTGTTACATAAGGTAAAATCATGGTTTCTAGAAGCTGCAGAACAGGATAAAAATAAAACACACAATGAGAACAATGGTGACATTTGACAAAATCTGCTCAAGTGATAAAATTTATGTATCATAAAATAATTATTGACTGAGAGTAGCCAGACGTTCTGAAATAATATAAATGTTTTAATGTTTGGCATGGGTCAACAGCACTAAAACTTAATAAATAATAAATAAATAGATGAGAGTATAAGGTCACACTAATTCTAAAATTGCAATAGCTTCCCAGATGTAAGACTAATAAATCTAGCGAGAAAAATAAATAAGTAAATAAATAATGTATTATAAAATAAACATCACATAGTCATAATCAAGTGGTATTTTTAATTATTAATAAAATAAATCAGTAGTTTCAAATGAGTTTGAAAAATGCTAAATAAGTCTGTAAAATGGTAAATGTAGAATGAGTTTTTAAAAGGCTAAATACAAATCGGTTTAAAAGGCTAAATACAGATCGTTTAAATTTTCGCGCTCAGCAAAGCCTGTGCAAAAGTAATATTTTAGTGTCCGTGCAAATTCACCCCCTGGACGATTCTGGGTATAAAGAAACCTCTTAGGAAAAAGCCTCTTAGTCAACAGTTTGTAAGGGCTACCCGTGTCTTTGTATGGTATTTATAATGTATGCGCAAAAAAATGTAATCGTCCTATATTATCGCCCACTATGTTGTAAATGAGTAATTTTAGCGGCTTAACACTAATTGGTGTCATTTATAAAAAAAATGGTGTGACAAATAAAGTAGTGTGTTGGTCTTAAAACTGCAGTAATGTCAAACACAAAAATGCAGAATTTAAATTACAAAATATAATTTGAACGAGCAGTGAAATAGAAACATGTACCATCTTCCGCCACCTAGCGACCAGCATCGAAGCGTTATCCGCACCAGCATGGACGTGTTGCCGGCACGAATGTTTCTAATGTTTAAAACAATTAGTCAGCGTAGTTAAATGAATAAATAATTTACAAGGTCTCATAATACAAAATTCTAAACCAAATAAATAAAATTCCTTCGGCAACGCATTCCACATAAATTGTACGGCTTGAGAGAAGGATTGGCGGCCATAGCGCACCAAGTTATATTGCGGCAAAGTCAGAGAATCTTCAGATCTGAGTGACCGACGCGACACGTAGCGGGTAATCAGTGACCCAAGGTAGGCGGATTTTTGATAGCAAAGGACATTGAACACCAGGACCAATACTTGAATTGTATCCACTATTTCACGATAACCAGTGCAGACGTCCTGCGGTGGTGTTCCGCTGTCGGCCGTTCCGCCTGATCGCAAGTCCACTCTAACGGCAGCACGCTATTTCATCTCGAACCGATGCATTTGAACATCTATGATTCCGTACAATACCGCGGTGCCGTAGTCGAGTCGCGACGTCACGAGCGAGTGCACTAGGGTTTTACAAGCCGAGGTCATCAGAAGTGCACGTATTCTGGCGATGTGAAGCTGGTGGTAATACGCTCCACGTGCAAACACTTGACATTTGGGTCAACATGTCCAGTTGACTGTCAAAACACATGCCATTATGCGGACAGTCATCTACAATGGGACTGTCGCACTGCAAACACCGATGCATGAGTGGACAGTTGGCAATTCTACATTCGCTGCTCGAAACATTATCGCCTCAGTTTTATCCAGGTTGAACAGGGTTTGTTTCTGATTAACCACTGTCTCTACGCTCGCGCGCACATTCATCGATACGCTGAAACGCAACAAAATAAATATAAATAAATAAAAGAAACGAAAGACACAAAAAACAGCACCCGTAATTAATAGGAACCGTCCTAGGAAGAGACAAAAGCAGACCTGGCAAAGGGACACCGAAAGCGAAAAAAAGCATGCGGGAGAGAAATCGAGGAAATAGTCATTAGTGGTCAATGGCACGTGTTCCCAGCAAGCAAACAGGCCTGAGGACGAACGACAGAATTAAACGCATTGAAGCAACAGTGGTATTTACCATGTAGATTCCATGCACGTCATCGCCTGTACATTCGTTTGTGGTAAGTTGCCAAGAGAGAAAGAACAACACCCACAGTCTGACGGTATTTCAACATCGTCACCAGATGAACATTTACACACAATCCGGAAGCGTTGTTATACGTTTGCCATTGATATGATAATATTGACATGTTATGCGTCATGACACGAGTTAGCGATTTCAGATCCTGCTGTTCCGTGCTGTAAGCAGCACGATTGGACGTATTCGGACGTAACTCACACACTGTAATTGTGTTCTCTGTTGGTGCGATCTGAAAGGTAAGACAATCTGGATGGTTTGTTGCTTTACGCAATGCTGCCATTATTTATAAACACATGTTTCAAATAATTATACATAATAGGGCCTAAGCATGATAGAATATAGTACAAATGTGTGTTGTGTGTGTGTGTTTGTCTTTTGCAAGGTTGGGTGTTTCGTGTTTGCATGAGTGCGTATTCGCAATGTATTAGACTCTAGTGATATATTGAACCCGAGATCATCCTGATGTAGGAATTGCTTAATGATACTTTCTCCGTATTTCTATGGTTCGGATTTCTGTCTTTTTGCTTAAACAGTTACCCCATAACGGCAGACTTAGGTGTCTTAGCTGTGCACACCGGGTACAATTGAGGTTTCTGACCAACTGCGGTATTCGTCTGATTAAAGCCAGCGAAACGAGACAACGGTATTTGTTTGAGAAATTATGGGAATTGACACTAAGGAAGAACTCAACTATCGATTGATTAAGGTGTACATGCTAGTCGTTTTGGATGAAAATGTTTGGTGGAAAACAATATATATATATACATACATATCTTGACAATATTGCGGGAATTTGTAATGCAATTGGCATCAGTAAACCAACATTACTTTACAATTTGTTTCTATCAGTGCAATGAAATAAGCCTTTTAGAAGCGAAGGCCTACGTGTAATGTATTTGTGGTCCAGGGTGGGTTTCTCTATGAGCAAAATCACAAATATTCTGGTGACTGCTATCGTAACTTACAAGAGTAACATATACGTTTCTGAAATTCATAAAACACAAGTTCGAATTGAGTATACTGAGTTTACTTATAATAATGGCCTTTCATTACAATTGACGTTGCTTGTTTTTATGTTCAGGCGCACATGGTAATTACGGCAATATTAGTTTAGAATTTATGTTATCCTCTCTCTGTCTCTGTCTCTGTCTCTGTCTCTGTCTCTGTCTCTGTCTCTGTCTCTGTCTCTGTCTCTGTCTCTGTCTCTGTCTCTGTCTCTGTCTCTGTCTCTGTCTCTGTCTCTGTCTCTGTCTCTGTCTCTGTCTCTGTCTCTGTCTCTGTCTCTGTCTCTGTCTCTGTCTCTGTCTCTCTCTGTCTCTGTCTCTGTCTCTGTCTCTGTCTCTCTGTCTCTCTGCTTCTCTGTCTCTCTCTCTCTCTCTCTCTCTCTCTCTCTCTCTCTCTCTCTCTCTCTCTCTCTCTCTCTCTCTCTCTCTCTCTCTCTCACTCACTCCTCTCTCTCTCCTCGTGTCAAAAAATATATATTATCTGCTTTCAAGCATTCCTTCTATTTGTCATTATGTTCTGACGTGTGTCTTTTACTGTGGTTCATGTGTATATTTTCTTGTGTTCTTCTTCTTCCATACATACCTCGGCGATTTTATTGCCAACTGAAATGCCTGCTCTCGTCTTCTCTTCTCTCCGTGACTTACTCGTCGGTGGTCAAATTTCTTCTTCGTTCTTTTTAAATGTCTGCACAAGTATTCGGTCAGGTCAATTTGGCAAATGTGTGTTCAATGTTTTGATATAGACATTGTTTTAGCTGAGATGGCCGGGGAGGGAGAGAGACCGCTGTACGGGTTCCTGACGCCGTCGGACGGCAGTAGTGGGCTGACGGGAGTCTGGCGGGGCTTCACGGACACGTCGACGTCCCACGGCCTCCCTCACATCCGCCGGGTGGTTGGTAAGTGGTGGCCTGCATGCCTTGTCGTCTTCTCATCTGTCCTTTTATATTGCTTTTTGAGTTTCTTACTGATAAGTTCTATATAAAACGGTGGCATCCATGGGTGAGTCTTGTCCGTGAACCATTTTTCCTGAATTTGAGGTCGTTCACCGAATGCAAACATCGACATATTAATAATTGCTCGTAACGGAACATTGCCCTAGGTTAAATAGTAGTCAGCAGTGTTATTTGAAATGTGCCACAATTGCGTCGTTGAACAAACTGTTAAAACAATGTTAGTTTGGTTAATGGCAATGTGTCCTCGTTCGTTCTATTTGAAATCGAAGGCAAACCGTTTAAGCGATAGTCTCAGGTAAACAAAACGGAGTTCCTGCAAACACAGCGATGTAATGGTAGGTTAGTCTTCAGTTCTGTATTTAGGCCTCAATCTATCGCGTCTCGCAATGTATCGTGAAACAGACCATAGGCTAATACAAATACTTTGAGAACTAATATTAACACACTTGTGTTTGTCGAAGGGAGCTGTGCCTTGACACCAGGGCCCATATTGATTTCGTCGGATTTCCAGCTGAGCCTTGGTTATTGAGTTAGCCATTAGTGTTGTAACAGCCAGGCAAATATTCCCGATAGACGACAAAGGAAAATGACGTTATTGCAGACGTATTATGTTTGGTACAGAAAGACGGTAACTATAGAACGAATTGTTGAAGCCGAATGATAATAACAGCCGTCATAAGATCTGATATTTAGCAACTTACAAACTTTTTAAATGCACATTGATTTTATGTATGTATTGTTTTATTATTATCATCGTTTGATAAATTACCCTTTGTAAATGAAGCTTAATGTTGTGTGAACGTTGTAAATGATTTGTGAATGGCTCGGCCATGCGAAATAATGTAAAGTAAGCATACTCACTTTATTAATATCACAAAACAAAGATATAATTAACATGGATATTCTAGAGGAAGGCAAGATCACACCAATTGTATAATTTACAGAAACGAGTGAATGTGAATATGTTGTCGAACAGTAATCGAAGAACCGCATCTTCACTCAGTGCACAATTTACAACTAGCAATTTGGAAACACTTGCACATCGCCTGGTTTACTGCCTTTATTTGAAATGTGATTTACGAAAGCGAACGAGATGTTTTATGAATACATTGCAGGAGTCGTCAAGAGGACCTTCTGGGGCCTGATGACTGTCGCATGCATGGTATTTCTCGTCTACCATTTGACCATGTCCTGCATCCTCTACTTCTCGCACGAGACTGCCGTCAACGTTGCCTTGGTAACGCGTCGTCAGCTGACATTCCCGGCCGTGACGATCTGCAACTTGAACCCGGTGAAGCAGTCGGCGGTGTCCGAGAGCTCGGCCTTGAGTCGACTCATCAGTGACGACAACCGCAAGAGGAAGAAGAGAGATAATTCGGCCTTGAGTCGACTCATCAGTGAAGACAACCGGAAGAGGAAGAAAAGAGACACGAACTCAGCAGAAACATCTTTTGGTGAGTGTATCACGTCTTGTTTTTGTTTAGAAGAGACTGTTTATCTGTTGTTATCTACTGAACGTTGTTGTGAAAAGTGACATAAACTATGACTCACACAGACTTATATATATATATATATATATATATATATATATATATATATATATATATACATATATATATATATAATACACATATATATAATATATATATTATATATATATATATATATAATACATATATATAATACATAATACATATGTATATATATATATTCATATATATATATATTTATATATATTTATATCTATGTATATATATGTATATATATTATAATATATATATAATATATAATATATATATATATGTATCTATCTATATATCTATATATCTATACACACACACATTATATATATATATATATATATATATATATACGCTATAGCTAAATGCGCCTAAAGAGGACCATTTCGTTACGAGAGATAGGACATACAACCTTCAAAAACAAATATTTTAACACTGCTGAAGTATGTTTTGGTATGCACGTCGTTTGATGGGGGTTTCTTCTTTTAAAACAAATTCTTACTTCAATTTGTTTTCATTAACAATATGCTAACAATGAAATAGCATTAAACATTTAATTAGTATAACACATGCCGTACGGGAATGTGTGAAATAATAACACGTTAACACATCCTCGCAAGCTACTTTCCTTTTTTATTTATTGTAGCTGTATTTTACATGTTCTTTGATTTGCTAGTATTTCTGTTATCTATTTTCTGTTATTTTCTACTACTACTACTATTACTATTACTATTACTACTACTACTACTACTACAACTACTATTACTACTACTACTATTACTACTACTACTACTACTACTACTACTACTACTACTACTACTACTACTACTACTACTACTACTACTACTACTACTACTACTACTACTACTACTACTACTACTACTACTACTACTACTACTACTACTACTATTTTATCAGATTGTCCGACCCCGGTGTACACTGACCACACTGGCTCAATCTGCTACTGGGTGCCGGACAACATCAAGAACCAGACGACAGGAATCAATTTAAAGGAAGCAAAACGACTGTGTACAACGTTAGGTGGGCTTCTGGCAGCTCCGATCACCTTGGCGCGACTGAGTCACATTAACGACACAAACGTACTAGACGGGACTGGCACCAGACGGTGAGCTAACCCTTCGTAACGTTCGATCGCATTGGCGTGGCCACGGTATTGGCTAATGCATGTTGCATGGTGTGAGCGCGTGAAGATGCTTGCATTGATCATGTTTACATACGTATTAGCATACATGCATACATACATATACACATACATACATGCATGCACACATACATGCATACATACATACATACATACATACATATATACATGCATGCATAAATATATATATATATATATATATATATATATATATACATATACATATACATATACATATACATATACATATACATATACATATACATATATACACGACATCAAAATACATACACTCATATACACACATGCATACGTACATACATACCCACACACACACACACACACACACACACACACACATACACACACACACACACACACACACACACACACACAAACACACATACACACACACATACACACATAACACACACACACACACATACACACACACACACACACACACACACACACACACACACACACACACACAGACACACACACACACACACACACACACACACACACACACACACACACACACACACACACACACACACACACACACACACACACACACACACACACACACACACACACACACACACACACACACACACACACACACACACACACACACACACACACACACACACACACACACACACACACACACACACACACACACACACAACACACTAAAACCCATTCGTGTGTATGCAGGGTGTGGATATGGTTAAATAGACGTAATAAAGAATCCTCGGCGGAATGGCTGTGGTGGAACACGATAACGACCAACTATACTCAATGGGACGAAGGCTATCCCCAAACTGCCAATGGCTGGCATGCCTACATCAGCCGTAAGAAAGTCTTCCAATGGCGACACCAGAGACGAGATGTACTGGCGCTACCATTGTGCGAACGACGTGTTTCGTGTAAGTTGTGACATTATTAAAACTCGGGTAACAGAACATCGTATAGTAACTATGGCATGCTGTCGTATGAATATAGGCGTCTTTAAAGGGCGACAGTTGCTCGATACGTTGTTCTTGTCAGATAAGATATAATATTTAATATGTATAGCGCAATGGCTCAGGGGTAGAGACTCTTGACTACGAGAACCCGGGTTCGAATCCTGTGCTGCGGCGCGGCTAACTGAGGAAGAAATAGATTTAAAAAATAAAGACAACCTAGTGTATTTTCAGATAATTTTCTTCTAATACACTTTCAAATTTGACATAAAATCTCAAACACATTAGGTTTATGAGTAGACACCACACCACAAATAAAAACTGAAAGTTTACAGTACTCTACAAATAGTTGGACTGTACTGTGTATATCATTTTCAAAACACAAACAAAAAAGAATCATAATGCATTGTAAAACCCACATGTCCTGAGATCCTCGGAAGAATAAGCCAAGATCACTCTGAAGATGTGATTTTATTTAAAAGAAAAATTTTCCTCGTCCGCTGGTTCACTGGTATACCCCTGCCTTAAGTCAGTACTTTTAATTCATTGTCCAATTTAATATATATCTAGTTTTAGATTGATTCGTGCATAGCACTATATTTTGCATGTCGTGGCGGTGTTTGCCGATCCTATTTTATAATAATTGTCCACTAAACTACTTGTATCTACATTTGCAGTCACCTTTCAATTGCAGCTTGGCGATTATGTCAACCATAAAGTAAATACTGTGATGGAAACGAAATAAATATAAACACTATGGAGGGTAGCGGGCGAGTAGCCAGACATGCGAAGAAATAATGCATCTTATTGACGAGTGGCCAAACATGTAACAAGAGAGCGCTTCTGATTGGCTCCCGTGTTCAAGAGGTGACATCGAGTGACCGTGTTCAAGTGGTGACATCGAGTGACCGTGTTCAAGAGGTGACATCGAGTGACCGTGTTCAAGAGGTGACATCGAGTGACCGTGTTCGTTACTAGTCCTTATGCCGACCGACCGACCGACCGACCGACCGACCGACCGACCGACCGACCGACCGACCGACCGACCGACCGACCGACCGACCGACCGACCGACCGACCGACCGACCGACCGACCGACCGACCGACCGACCGACCGACCGACCGACCGACCGACCGACCGACCGACCGACCGACCGACCGACCGACCGACCGACCGACCGACCGACCGACCGACCGACCGACCGACCGACCGACCGACCGACCGACCGACCGACCGACCGACCGACCGACCGACCGACCGACCGACCGACCGACCGACCACGACCGACCGACCGACCGACCGACCGACCGACCGACCGACCGACCGACCGACCGACCGACCGACCGACCGACCGACCCGACCCGACCGACCGACCGACCGACCGACCGACCGACCGACCGACCGACCGACCGACCGACCGACCGACCGACCGACCGACCGACCGACCACGACCGACCGACCGACCGACCGACCGACCGACCGACCGACCGACCGACCGACCGACCGACCGACCGACCGACCGACCGACCGACCGACCGACCGACCGACCGCCGACCGACCGACCGAGTTTTTCAACGTTACGAGTGTGTCAACGTTACCTTCTCCCTCGTGTAGAGGTACTAAAATGATCAGTGACGACATCGAAACTATCCCATGTATTTGCTTACGCCGTCTTGACATTTAAGTAAACCCGCGTGTGTTTATATAAATATATGTACGATTCGTATCCCGATACCGTACAGTTATTATATGTAGAGTACTGAACTATTTATGCTATTTGGATTGCATGTGGTAGTCTTCATTCCATTTATCAACTTTTATACGATTATGTATGGTAGTTTGTACAGTTTGGGTTTTCGTATTCGGATGAGAAAAATAATATAATCTAGACGCAAACCCTCTTGCCGTCAAGCCAAAGCCAGTAATTTTGTAAGATAGCCAAACTTGTGTCTTATTGTTTTCTTTACAAATAAATGAGGATTGTATGCTAAGTATATGTCTAAGTGAATTGTTATAATAACGGATGCAATTACATCATGTAAGTTTTATATAACTTTTGCAAAGAACGTTTTCGAAACGAGTCTTTCTGAAGTTTGGAGTTCATAATTTCTCCTATGTTTGGAATGGTGAAAACTTGGCATATATACGTGTTATGCTCAACATTTTCTACTACCTGGGCTGACCTGATTGCACAGACTATATTGGTTACCAACCACTGTCTTACATGAGTGCAAGTGAGTTAAGAAGAGAGAACATGTATCAGACCTATACAAAAAGTACCGTCAAATAAGAAAGACATTGCTTGACAAATATGCACCCATTAAATCCAAATCTGAGTCACAAAAGCCGCCAGCTCCTTGGATGACCCCGGAAATAATCCAATTTAAATGGCGCCGTCGCTATCTGGAACGTGTTTGGTGTAAATGTCGTTCATCCTTAGACAGGTCACGCTACACACGGCAATGTTATCTATGTAACCCACAAATGTCAAAAGCAAAGTCGTACTATTACGAAAATATGGTCTCAAATAACTCTGCTACCCCAAAACAGCTATGGAAATGCATAAATCAGATCTTACACAGGCGGCCTGCTCCGTCTCTACCAACCCATGCATCAATCAAGTCACTGTGTAACTCTTTTTCAAGTCATTTTAAAGACAAAATCTGCCTCATACATTCAGCCTTCACAGATCACACCTCAGAGATTGTAAATGGTGACTCTCCACAACTAAATTCTCAACTCGCATCGTTTGAACCAGCCACAACGGCTGAAGTGAGAACAATAATCATGTCGTCCCCAAGTAAATCCTGTGATCGTGACCCACTCCCGACCGTGCTACTGAAAGCTGGCCTTGAGGTTTTAATTAAACTAATAACAGACATAATAAATGCATCACTCTGCTCCGGTGTATTTCCTGAAGATTTTAAATGTGCGCATGTAAACCTAGTTCTTGAGAAGGCAACTCTGCCAAAAGAAGAACTAAACAGCTATAGGCCTATTTCCAACCTTAGCTTCATTCCAAAAATACTTGAAAAGGTTGTAGCGAATCGTCTCAGTTCTCACATCTACATAAATGGTTTAACCAATGCGTCACAGTCTGCGTATAAACAGTTTCACTCAACAGAAACTGCTCTTTTAAGAGTACACAATGACATAAACCTTAACTTTGACAATGGCAAAGTTACTGCGCACTGACCCTGCTTGACCTGTCCGCCGCTTCCAACAATCTCATTACACGCTTATCAACTTGGTACGGGTTATCTGGCACAGCCCTGAGCTGGTTTACTTCATACCTTTCTGATAGACGGCAAGCCATTAAAATGCTTCTCAGACATGCTGCCCATCTCTTGTGGTGTCCCCCAGGGCTCCGTTTTGGGGCCCCTGCTTTTCTCTCTGTATACAACAACACTAAGCTCTCTTATCCAGAGTCACAACCTGGTTCATCACCTTCATGCAGATGACCCACAATTCTATGTTTCTTTGACCACACCAGATACTTGTCGCTCCCTACACCAGCTCAGGGATTGTCTCCAAGATGTCTCCCTTTGGATGAAAAACATTAAATTAAAGTTAAATGCAGATAAGACCGAATTTTGCTTCAGTTGTACCTCAACGCAGCTGGCAAAACTCAATGGCTTTTTCCCGGAACATATCCTGAGTCAGAGTTTCACACCAGCCGCCTCAGGTTTAAATCTCGGAGTAACGTTTGATGAAAACTTCAATTTCAAACAACATATATCGACAACATGCCTTTGCTGTTTTTTTTACCATATCCGTGATCGTCGCCGTATTCGCCGGTTTATATCACTTTCCGTTGCTTGCTAAAACCATCGCAACGCCCCCAGCTGTGTAGTTCTGCAATTTACTACAAATATGTAAATAAGTATTGTAAACTAATTTCAACTAACTTTACAACTACAGCGGTACCAACGACAACTCAGAACGAAACAACTACAGCGGTACCAACGGCAACTCAGAAAGAAACAACTACAGCGGTACCAACGACAACTCAGAAAGAAACAACTACAGCGGTACCAACGGCAACTCAGAAAGAAACAACTACAGCGGTACCAACGACTACTCAGAAAGACACAACTACAGCGGTACCAACGTCAACTCAGAAAGAAACAACTACAGCGGTACCAACGACAACTCAGAAAGAAACAACTACAGCGGCACCAACGACAACTCAGAAAGAAACAACTACAGCGGTACCAACGACAACTCAGAAAGAAACAACTACAGCGGTACCAACGACAACTCAGAAAGAAACAACTACAGCGGTACCAACGACAACTCAGATAGAAACAACTACAGCGGTACCAACGACAACTCAGATAGAAACAACTACAGCGATACCAATAACAACTCAGAAAGAAACAACTACAGCGGTACCAACAACAACTCAGAAAGAAACAACTACAGTGATACCAAAGATAACTCAGAAAGAAACAACTACAGCGGTACCAACAACAACATTTGAAGAGACTACATCTGTGATGCCTGCAATTGTCCAGCAGACAACGACTATGACTACAACAACTACACCTGTCATAGAAACGTCAGACAACAAGATATATCCGACACGTCAGCCACTGACGAAGGAGTTCGTGAAGACGAACCGGATATTGGAGGTGGTGGCGGATCTGCCCATCAGCAGTAAACAGACGATGGGCTACTCGGCGCTTGAACTCATTCTCGACTGCGAGTTCGCCGGCTCGAAGTGCGACATCAGGTACGTGGAAATAGATGTTTCAAATATAAGAAGTTTCTCATACAAAGCAAATGCACAAGACTTGAAAACATTTGGTTTATGGAAATTCCAACAAGTCTTCATCTAAATATATACATAGTTCACGCTGCTAGCGTTTATGCAACCAGTATGTAATATCTACTACTCTATTTAAGGACATTATATATATATATATATATATATATATATATATATATATATATATATATATATATATATATATTTCTCCATCGACCTGCAATGTACATTTAATGTCAAATAGGAATGTGTTCTGGTGCTTGTAACCTACTCACAATTAGACGCAATATATTTCTGAGTTGTCGTTGGTACCGCTGTAATTTCTTGTATATAATGAGTACGTGACGCAAACACCAGAATATTTGACATTAAAATGAACATACATTGCGTGTTGAAATGGGGAACTGTTATTATTTATCGTTGTCTGCAATCGTGTTCTTTTTGACACCGTATGCAATATTAACGTAAACGTAGACAGCAAATATCCACTACTTAGATCGTGATCACTAAAACTGAATTTTTTCAAAAACAATTCTTTACATATCAGGGACCAATTCTTTGTTTACGTCTGCAGTGACTTTGCGACGTTCTACGACACACAACACGGCAACTGCTACGTCTTCAACTCCGACTGGAACAAGACTCAGCCGCCGCTGGTGCAGCAGCGGGCGGGGACGTCGCACGGTAGGTGTCGTCGTTAACTCTTGTCTAATAGATTAATAAGACAGGGTCTGATGACTTTTGTAAGACTATTATATATATATATATATATATATATATATATATATATATATATATATATATATATATATATATATACATATATATATATATGTATATATATATACATATATATATATACATATATATATGTATATATATATATATATACATATATATATATATATATATATATATATATGATATATATATATATATATATATATATATATATATATATATATATATATATATATATATATATATATATATATATATATATAGTATTATATGTATATATATATATATATATATATATATATATATATATATATATATATATATATATATATATATATATTGGGCATTCCTTGTCAACTCAATCAAAACCAGGGTGACATTTATATGTCCGTCTTCGAATTTGTTGAAATTTTGCATGTTGGTTTATAAACACGAGTCTGTGATTCGTACCAAATTTTAGATCAGTCTGACCTTCACGTCCATGGGTAGAGGTCATCAAACGTTCACCCAATTGTTGGCATGATGTTTCACACATGCAAGCACACATGCATGTACGCTTGCATGTACTCGCACGCACGCATGCACTCGCACACACGTTAAGTACACCAGCACATAATGGCATCAATGTGTTGATAAAAAATCTAGGACATTAGCCGCAATGTGCGTGCTAACAGAGCATTATGACCGTACTTATTGCCTATATTTCGGAATTAATGCGGTGTAAGAAATGTTTTTAAAATTCATAACACCTGAAGTCGCATGATAACACTTTTACATATTCTTGCTATGTGTGTATGCTTCAACATAAAAAATAAGCAAAATCGGTGGTTACATGTTTTTGTTATGTTAGGTCAAAGGTCAAACCGTTAAAAAAATGTAATTTTTGTTGTTGTTATACGGGTTATTATCGGGAGCGAAAAAAAGCAGGGAGGTAAGAAGGGAGAGGAACTGAAGCGCCTTTTAGTTGGTTGGGTGACAGGGAGGGATGAGAGACGATACAGGGAAGAAGGAATAACAGGTTCGTACAATTTAATACGTGAAACCTAACACGCCGCGTAAAATATGTCAATGTTTTAACTCCTTAAGCTAATAGGAGTTTGTTTGTAGGTTTGAGTCTTACTCTGAATATCGGTCAGTACGATTACGTGAAGGACATCGGGGGTTCGGCCGGGGCGAGGATAGTCGTCCACCCGCAGGACCGGATGCCCTTCCCGAAGGACGAGGGCGTGTTGGTCGCCCCGGGGCAGATGACCATGGTTGGCATTCGGCAGGTGAACGACGTCGACTTATATTTATATATATTCTGATGTCGTCATATCATAAAACAATCTGTGTACCTTTTGGACAAACACAATTACTCTGTCGGTGTGTTCTGGGGGGCAGTAAGAGATGGGAGTAATGTGCTATGTCATTCGGCAGGTGGACCACGTGGAACTAATTGTCTTGTAATATCCTGATATAAACAAAACAACTGTATACTTAGTAGTGAACGAACAAAGTTATCCTTTCAATGTGTTTCAGTAAGAGGTGGAAGTAATGTGCCTTGGCGTTCGGTAGGTGAACCACGTTGACCTAATTATCTTGTAATGTCCTCATATGAAGAAACAAATAGTAGTCCTATGCTTTGTGAACAAATACAATTTCCCTTTCGATGTATTCTAGTGATAGTGTGGGAGTAATGTGTCTTGACTCGAGTTGTGACATTGAATGGAATAATTTGCCTTGTTACATTGTATTACTTGTTTTCTCAATACAACTGTCATGTTTGGGAGCGCGTGCATTTTGCCTTTATTGTCGTTCCATATATCCAGTAGTAGTTCAATTTTATTAATGTGCCTAATCTAGCGAATCCATGTGTACGTGGTATTGTTATAATGATGCTAAGTCGTGAGGGGTAAATTAACAAGACTAGAAGTGGAGGTTATGTGTCCAGACTATGTCCGCTCCATTACAGTTGAATATTGTCCGTCTGCCGGAGCCGTACGGCAACTGCACCGACACGACGGAACGGAACATCAAGAGAAGTGTCTTCGAGGAGATCTACCCTGTAGGATACAGTTCTGGGGTAGGTCGTACGTCAGGTATTACGTCAGGTCGTACGTCAGAATAACGTTCACAACTTCCGTTGCCTTTGGGGTTTCGATGGTTCAATGGCTATCATTTGTGAGTAATAGGTGCCACCAAAAGGTGGCGTTGCATGTCAGTCATCCAAAGTTATACCACCGCATATATAGCACTCGAATTATAGCACCAACATTAATGGTCACGTTCCTAAAAAGTAGGCAGCAACACACCAAGACACGCTATATAATAGTAGGCCTAAGCTTAGGAAATTCGTCGAACTTGCAGCAAACGCATTCTACACATCAATCCACCGAGACAACGGTTTGATCCGCAAGAAGCCATCAGGAGCAACCTCGTCCATAGACACTACTCAATAGAACTCGTTCCTGCACACACCGGTACATGCAAGCACACAGCTCGATATCAGCCACGTGAAAACACGCAATATCAAGCAGCTCCTGCACGTCAAGAACGCAACATCAGTCCGATGAGAGGATAAGAGCATCTACGGTACTCTGAAAGACACCATCGGCGTATCACTTCTTGTCCCCATCGACCCGTCAGATTTCTGTTCGATCAGCAATAGTTCTCTTCCATGATGGTGCTTACGTCCTGTGTTGCCTGGATTTGCAACCAATTATTTACCAGTCGAACCACCGAATGTCTCATCGCGAGCTAGATACTAGACACAGACACTCAAAGGGCGTTCCTTCCCAAAGTTGACGGCTCTGTGGAATATAACTTTGTAACTTTGTAATACTTTTTTCGACTTAGCTGATGCATTTGGATATGTAAATCATCAACTGATTAAGCAGACTCTACCGCTGCCAATGCAATGTTGTTTTATCCTCTAAATTAAATAATCTATCTTATTATAACATTGTCATTGTTTTAGCATATTTATTTATATATATATATATATATATATATATATATATCTATATATAATTATATATATATATTAGCTATCGTTTACATATTTACATGCTTGATTTGACTGTATACATGCATTACTGTGTGACTTAAATATTGCGTTTTTATGCAACGTCCAAAGTGCAAAATGAATTTTTTCCACTCTATGATTGGACAATAAAGTTATTATTATAAGAACGACTTTGCCTTCCGCAGGCCTGCTACGCCACGTGTTACCAGCGCTACGTCATCGAGCGCTGCGGTTGCGCCGACTCGCAGTATCCGATGGAGGGCGCTGCGTTCGACTACAAACAAATCAAGGCGTGTAACTCCGCCAACGACATTGAAGGTTAGTTATTAAAACAACCAACCGGTACACGCGGTGCGGTGTATGGGACAAGAGGTTGATTGAATTCCATGATAACTGAAGGAACTACTGCCGTAGTATGAAGAGATCCCTCTAGACCTATTATGTTGGAGATAATTATATAAATTATATAAATTACAATCGGGGGAAAAGAGCACGTGCATTGACACTTGCACATTTGTAATAAATAGCCATGTGTTCATACCATTAAACCTACAAGTTACATATGTCTATCTGTCAGCGGTCGCTCCTGAGTTATGTAGTCTCGACTCAGTAGCTATATGATCTTTATGCGAGGTCGTATTCCTTAGTAACACACGCTGGGTGCAAGGTGCCTGTTCTTCTGCAGATACGTGTAGGTACCACGTGACCATCGACTACACCTACAACCGACTGGATTGCGACTGTCCACTACCGTGCAAGTAAGTGTGCATTGGACACGGTCAGCGACACGCTTTTTCGTTAGGTTTGATGCATACAATACCCATGTCAACGTACTGTGCCCATGCATTTCTACATAGCACGCTTACTAGGAATCATCCAGTGTTATTACATTGTCTTTCCACTAATAATCTTTATACTGTGTGAAAAGTGTAAATCATAAGATGACGTGAACACACTGAAACCAGTAGATAGTGGAGGACACATTTGTATGACTGTGTACGTGACTGCATTAATATATGCAATTTATGGAATTATATGTTTGATATATATATATATATATATATATATATATATATATATATATATATATATATATATATATATACGCACACCACACGCACACGCACACGCACACGCACACGCACACGCACACGCACACGCACACGCACACGCACACACACACACACACACACACACACACACACACACACACGATAATGATAGGGTGTCGTGCCACTGAATTTAACACAGAAATTGTGTACCTTCGACATTACAAACACGATCATTACCTTTCACAATACTATTTGTGAAACAGTGTGTATTGGTGCAGGGAGACTGGCTACACTTGTCAAACATCTGGCTCCGTGTGGCCAACGGACGTACACAAGGTAAGGATGAATGCATTCATGTGAATGCACTCACACGATTCCAAATGATACATCGCGTGTACTTGGACGCTTCGCTCGACTCTCTCGCTAATGTGTTGATGTGAACCCAATAAGCTAGTGTGTTTTATCCGCCACTAATGTAGTTCAATCTGACTTGCCTAAATTGCTTGTTTCGAAAATAAGTGTAATATCAGTATTCTTAATTGAATAAATCGTTACGCACTGGTTGATATTTAGGAAGTCATCTCTCTGAGATACCTATGTAGACGTGTGTGCATGTTTTTATTTCCGGAAACCTTAACAAGTTACATGACCCTTTAGTAAAATATATGACTGATCTCGTCCACAGTGTCCTGCGCAATCAAGTGTCTATCATTTAATTTTTTAATGATTTATTTAACTTCTTATCAATTAGTTTATCATGTTTTGTTAATTAAAATATATTTTAAATTGTTTTTATAATTGTTTATTTATATGTAATTTGTGAGCGCAGTGACTTATTTTTAGTTAGAGATCGCGCGACAGAAGAACTATTATTATTATCGTTATCGTTATCGTTATCGTTATCGTTATCGTTATCGTTATCGTTATCGTTATCGTTATCGTTATCGTTATCGTTATCGTTATCATTATCGTTATGATCATCATCATAATGTATGCATTAGCATCACATGCTTTTCTCTTTTCAGTTTATTTGATGCAACTTATTCTGATTATCCATCTGTTCTTCCTTATTTTTGCTATGTGTCCTACGTGATATTGATATTTCACAGCACGGTTTGTATAACGCCATATTCTCTCTATTGGAGCTCTTCAGTAGCTCTTATTATTATTTCAGGCAGCCATAAAGCAGCAGTTGGCGTCTCAGATCTCGCGGTATCTCAGCAACACGACGGACGACCGGAAGTTGTGGAACAACCTGCTCAAGGTGAAGGTCTACTTCGAGGAGTTCAACTACGAG
>JAODUO010000685.1:105000-160000 GCA_025642075.2 Ridgeia piscesae | reverse complement strand
CAATGCATCATTTACAATTGTATTGTATTACCATAAGTGTGGAAATTCTACGTTAATGAAATGCTGTAAAATAGTACACCTGTGGCAGGCATATGGATGATGAGTGAGTACAAATAACGTTATAACCCATTCTCAGCTGGTATATACTTTCCCCGGATGAATATTTTGCCCTTTATGACTGACGTCAACGAGGTGCGTAAATGAATATACGGGAAGCATATTCACAAATGGTTGTTACCGGATACTGAAAATTGATACATCGTTGACATGTAAGCTTAAAAACGATCATCAGGTAGACAGTTTGCATTCATGTTAGGAATACAGACGGTGTCGCCATACTTCTGTCGTCTCCGTCTACCTGTCGTATATTACTATTACTAGCCAACCTGCGAGTCGAACATATGAATCAAAACATGCCAATATATGAAGACACGTTTGCAAAGTATAGCGATATTTAAAATATGTAACACTTATTTTATTTCACTTGCGAAAATCAATGGATAACAGATATACAGTGTATTTGGTGAAAAATATGCAATGGCTGAATGCGAGATGAAGTCGCGCGAACAAATTTCCGTGCTGCAAGTCAAAATACCAAATGGTGACGCGGTGTTGGTAATAATTACAAGATTTAAACACATTAAAAAAAATGCCACCCGAGATTGACAAGTGGACAAGGAAGCCTGCTGATATATGCAACAAGGCAGTCTTTCCATCTTACCATACGGACTATTGTCATCACAATAGTATTACTACGCGACATATATGCAATGAATTGTAAAAGAAACGATATAATTACATTGTGGATGCATTCGACAGATGCGAATCAACTGCTTGGAAATTAGTTAAACTATTTTCTGGAAATAAACGAAACACGAGATATATGTCGTTTTCTTCAAATGAGACGTTTTCGGTTGCACGGCGACTGTCACGATAGTTCTCAAATCAATCAATCAATCAATCAATCAATCAATCAATCAATCAAGAACAAATTGAACGAATCAGCTTGAACTATAAGTTTACGTAAACTAAATAAATGACACACACGCATATTAAATTACAATATTTATTACTGCATGCGACTACCAATACTCGAAGGCCCTCAGTGTTTCTCCCTCCATTTGACTTCATCAGTGGGTTAAACCAAACATAAACCATATATGATTTGTGTACGTTATCGTATAACTGTAATAACCATGATATCAGTATATACAATATTGTATAACTTATACTATTATAATGTATGATATATAAAATATAGATGATTTATTGCGTATAAATGCATTACATGTCAAAGGTATTACATCAAGATGTGTATGTCTCTAAATGTGTATATGAAGAGAAACTATCACAATCCGACTTTAGTGTTATTTATGTAGACGTGTTTCCGACTATTATGAACTACTGTATAGCTGCTGCATTTATTCAGCAAACTGACCGTGTATGTCTGTATGTGCTATTCTATATCACACATATTACAATATCCAGATATAAAGTATAGTACATCCATCATATCGTACACCATGTATATAAAACTGACCAGATATACACCATTGGCTCTGCTGTAAAACGCAGACACCATGCATGAGATGATATACATCAAACTGGCCAGATATGTATCACACTGTACAGCACGTACGTACCATACGTATATCATATTGCAGAGTGTACAGCTCATACACCATAATTCGCAGCACACGATAAAGCCTTACATATTGCCTAACTGGACAAAAGTGTACATTACAACCGTACTTGACGTGGTTTAAGACAAATCACATCAACGTGAGTTTCACAGTTATTATGTGCACAACAATGTACACATTTCAAACATTTTAATAAACAAATATTACTAAATAGCTTAGCGACATATTAATGATGGTAAGTTAAAACGGTGTAGAATACCGACTACTGATAGTTGTAACTTTACTATGACATCACGCTGCCAGACGTGTCTTGGTGGTCCAGCTAAAACAAGGTAGCTTCTCTTCACATAACTGGATGGGTATGTTACAACAAAGGCTGCCATGCTGACGTCATAATGGTGACAGTCTAGCAACATGGGTGAACGCCTACTACAATACTCTAACGATAATCATAACAAATTACCAACAACAAAACAGTTATTTGATTTTGATTTGATTTTGGTGATAACAATAGAAAATGGGATCTTGCACTTATACAACAAATATGTTTGAATAAATGACATCATATGATAATTTCCACTCAAGGACGTTTGATATTCCTTTAGGGAAAGTATATGGAAGCGACAACCCACGAAGCTATGCTTTGCCCCAGCTTAATATTTAGTAACCAGTTGAATGGCCTCTAAAATCCCTTTTTAGGCATGTACACAGCTATACACTTTACTTTACACGGCTACATTGTGAGGAAACATACACCAACATGTTAATGAAGGATAAGCGTGTTGACTAGTTGTTTAGAATCACCCTGATAAAGAAATTTATAGTCATACATATATACGTATGTATATACGTAGTCAGTTTAAATTATACTTAAACGACTTTATCACTGGCATCATGTTGAGGATGGAAGCAGATAAATTGAAGCTAAATCCAAATCAAAATGATTTATTTATTATTTGTACAAACCTACAACGAAACAATGTTATCGATAATTTCCCATTAAATTGTTGGAAAGGATATATCGCCACCACATACCGTTGGGAAGCAAGGCCTTGTCTTTAACAAAGATGTTACCTTTCATCAGCACATTTCTCAAGTATGGAAATACATTTTTCTGTCATATTCGTTATATCCGTTGAATTCGGCGTCTTTCTACTGCCACAAACAATATAATTTGTTCTAATTAATAACTGACTCAACTAAAATTGTAATTCACTTCTTAAGACATTGGCAAAAAGGACTTATCTAAACTATAACATATATAACATTGTTCAGCCAGCGTGGTACGTAAGGCCCCTGTTTCTCGTCATCATTACCTCTGCCTAAGCAGTTGCACGGGATTCCACTTTTATATCGAATCAAATTCAACTTAGCAACTATTCCATACCGGACCATTTCTACTGAAGAAACATTTTATTTAATTAATCTGCTACATTGTCCGGATATCACCAGGCCCCGTCTACCATCATCCGTTTCCTAGGAACGTTGTGTTCCTAAAACTAAGCTGACTATTAGAAAACGTGTTTTATTTATGTAGCTGCGCCAATAATCTCGAATCAACTCCTTATCACAATAAATCATGTAAAACTGCAGCGATCTTTCTAAACTTTCAGGACGTCTAGCGTCTGAAATTGCATGCAAGTAAAATGCATACGTCTAATAGTTCAGGCAAAATCAAAGTATTAATATATTTCACTTGACAGATTTGTTTATTTACTAGATGGTTGAATTATTCAGCTCAAAGTAAGCTCCTTTCTTGGCCACCAGCTGTGAGTGCGTTCCCATCTCCACGATGCGACCATGTTTGATGAAGAAAATGCAATCTGCATTTTGTATAGTGGAAAGACGATGAGCAATGACAATGCTCGTCCGGCCTTGCTGTGCTCGATCAAGTGCATCCTGAACAATCTGAAGAAACGACATAGGTACAACATCCGATCGCTCGTCCGCTCGCTCGCTCACTCTTTCGCTATCACACACACACACACACACACACACACACACACACACACACACACACACACACACACACACACACACACACACACACACACACACACACACATACACACACACACACACACACACACACACACACACACACACACACACACACACACACACACACACACACACACAAACACACACACACACACTCACTACTTTAATTTACATATCTGCGTAAAATATGAATATGCGCATGGTGCTCTAGTAAATATGATAGGTTGGTGTTCAGTTGTTAAGGTCAAGTTCTATACTGTGGAACCATGTTCACATATCCTCTACATGGTATATTCGTGGGCTTGAGCAATGGTTGCTCAAGTGCTTCAGCCGCCATTTAATGTTTATTTCTCCAAACATCATCACAACATTTACTAAGGTCAACGGTCATTTTATGTCATAACAACATTAAAATAGTGTGTCGAGCGAAGTTGTATAACAAAAGCAACGTCCACCTTCTCACTCTCCGTGTCCAGTGCTGACGTCGCCTCGTCCAGCAGGAGGATCTTGGGGTTGCGCACGAGGGCGCGGGCGATGGCGATCCTCTGCTTCTGCCCCCCACTCATCTGTACGCCCTTGTCTCCCACGTTTGTCTCGTAGCCCTGACGGAAGTTTAATATGTTTTGAAATGCGATAATTAGAAAACGTGCGCCGGATTGTTTGAAAGTACAATTTTTAGAAAGTCACACAGGATCGACTTGCCAAATTGTACACGTACACAGCAGAACTAATAATTATTATTGTAGCACGTTGGATAATTTGTTAAGATATTAAACAACAACAACTCCATATGATCCGGATACATATAAGTGATGCATGTAACTACTGCAGCCTACATTTATTTCGCAACAGCTCTTTATTTACGCTCTTTGTGTTCTGTAATATATGCAATGATGAAGCGACCAACCGCGTGAGTAAAGGAAAATGACAATGTTTTGCTGTTTGCTGAGAACATTTACTACTGAAAGAAGAGTTTATGTATACATAATATAATAATGCATTAATTTATTTGTGTTACATTTCGTTTTGGCATATTAGACTATCAAACAACTTTTTCCGTTTACTTAATGACTTCTCTGGAGGAATAATGTACTCAATTTGGGCAAGGAGACGATGAGTAACAATGACGGAGTGGATGTAGGCCTGAAAGGTAGGGAGACAATGAAGTTATGGATGTTGTCCTCAAGGAACCATTACCTGAGGCAGGGAGACAATGAAGTTGCCAATGTTGGCGTGAAGGAACCGTTACCTGAGGCAGTAATACATTGAAATTGCCGATGTTAGCCTAAAGGAACCGTTATCTGAGGCAGGAAGATAATGAAGGTATGGGTGTTGGCCTGAAGGAACCATTACCTGAGGCAGAGAGACAAAGAAGTTGTGGATGTAGTCCTCAAGGAACCATAACCTGAGACAGGGAGACAAAGAAGTTGTGGATGTTGGCCTGAAGGAACCATTACCTGAGGCAGGGAGACAAAGAAGTTGTGGATGTTGGCCTGAAGGAACCATTACATGAGGCAGGGAGACAAAGAAGTTGTGGATGTTGGCCTGAAGGAACCATTACCTGAGGCAAGGAGACAAAGAAGTTGTGGATGTTGTTCTCAACGAACCATTACCTGAGGCAGGGAGACAAAGAAGTTGTGGATGTTGTCCTCAAAGAACCACTACCTGAGGCAGGGAGACAATGAAGTTGTGGATGTTGTTCTCAAGGAACCATTACTTGAGGCAGGGAGACAATGAAGTTGTGGATGTTGTCCTCAAAGAACCACTACCTGAGGCAGGGAGACAATGAAGTTGTCGATGTTGTTCTCAAGGAACCATTACCTGAGGCAGGGAGACAAAGAAGTTGTGGATGTTGTCCTCAAAGAACCACTACCTGAGGCAGGGAGACAAGGAAGTTGTGGATGTTGTTCTCAAGGAACCATTACCTGAGGCAGGGAGACAATGAAGTTGTCGATGTTGTTCTCAAGGAACCATTACCTGAGGCAGGGAGACAAAGAAGTTGTGGATGTTGTCCTCAAAGAACCACTACCTGAGGCAGGGAGACAAGGAAGTTGTGGATGTTGTCCTCAAAGAACCACTACCTGAGGCAGGGAGACAAAGAAGTTGTGGATGTTGTCCTCAAAGAACCACTACCTGAGGCAGGGAGACAAGGAAGTTGTGGATGTTGTCCTCAAAGAACCATTACCTGAGGCAGGGAGACAAAGAAGTTGTGGATGTTGTCCTCAAAGAACCACTACCTGAGGCAGGGAGACAAGGAAGTTGTGGGTGTTGTTCTCAAGGAACCATTACCTGAGGCAGGGAGACAAAGAAGTTGTGGATGTTGTCCTCAAAGAACCACTACCTGAGGCAGGGAGACAAAGAAGTTGTGGATGTTGTCCTCAAAGAACCATTACCTGAGGCAGGGAGACAAAGAAGTTGTGGATGTTGTCCTCAAAGAACCACTACCTGAGGCAGGGAGACAAGGAAGTTGTGGGTGTTGTTCTCAAGGAACCATTACCTGAGGCAGGGAGACAAAGAAGTTGTGGATGTTGTCCTCAAAGAACCACTACCTGAGGCAGGGAGACAAGGAAGTTGTGGATGTTGTCCTCAAAGAACCACTACCTGAGGCAGGGAGACAAAGAAGTTGTGGATGTTGTTCTCAAGGAACCATTACCTGAGGCAGGGAGACAAAGAAGTTGTGGATGTTGTCTTCAAGGAACCATTACCTGAGGCAGGGAGACAATGAAGTTGTGGATGTTGTCTTCAAGGAACCATTACTTGAGGCAGGGAGACAATGAAGTTGTGGATGTTGTCCTCAAGGAACCATTACTTGAGGCAGGGAGACAATGAAGTTGTGGATGCTGTCTTCAAGGAACCATTACTTGAGGCAGGGAGACAAAGAAGTTGTGGATGTTGGCCTGAAGGAACGATTACCTGAGGTAGGGAGACAATGAAGTTGTGGATGTTGTTCTCAAGGAACCATTACTTGAGGCAGGGAGACAATGAAGTTGTGGATGTTGTCTTCAAGGAACCATTACCTGAGGTAGGGAAACAATGAAGTTGTGGATGTTGTCTTCAAGGAGCCATTACTTGAGGCAGGGAGACAATGAAGTTGTGGATGTTGTCTTCAAGGAACCGTTACCTGAGGTAGGGAGACAATGAAGTTGTGGATGTTGGACAGAAGGAACCATTACCTGAGGCAGGGAGACAAAGAAGTTGTGGATGTTGTCCTCAAGGAACCATTACCTGAGGCAGGGAGACAAGGAAGTTGTGGATGTTGTTCTCAAGGAACCATTACCTGAGGCAGGGAGACAAAGAAGTTGTGGATGTTGTCCTCAAGGAACCATTACCTGAGACAGGGAGACAAGGAAGTTGTGGATGTTGGACAGAAGGAACCATTACCTGAGGCAGGGAGACAAAGAAGTTGTGGATGTTGTTCTCAAGGAACCATTACCTGAAGCAGGGAGACAAGGAAGTTGTGGATGTTGTTCTCAAGGAACCATTACCTGAGGCAGGGAGACAAAGAAGTTGTGGATGTTGTCCTCAAGGAACCATTACCTGAGGCAGGGAGACAAGGAAGTTGTGGATGTTGTTCTCAAGGAACCATTACCTGAGGCAGGGAGACAAAGAAGTTGTGGATGTTGTCCTCAAGGAACCATTACCTGAGACAGGGAGACAAAGAAGTTGTGGATGTTGGCCTCAAGGAACCATTACCTGAG
Organism: Ridgeia piscesae; assembly: GCA_025642075.2. NCBI lineage: Eukaryota > Metazoa > Annelida > Polychaeta > Sabellida > Siboglinidae > Ridgeia > Ridgeia piscesae. The sequence goes on along the minus strand of JAODUO010000685.1, from coordinate 152,658 downwards.
GCAGGGAGACAATGAAGTTGTGGATGTTGGACAGAAGGAACCATTACCTGAGGCAGGGAGACAAAGAAGTTGTGGATGTTGTTCTCAAGGAACCATTACCTGAGGCAGGGAGACAAAGAAGTTGTGGATGTTGTCCTCAAGGAACCATTACCTGAGGCAGGGAGACAAAGAAGTTGTGGATGTTGGCCTCAAGGAACCATTACCTGAGGTAGGGAGACAATGAAGTTGTGGATGTTGGCCTCAAGGAACCATTACCTGAGGCAGGGAGACAATGAAGTTGTGGATGTTGGCCTCAAGGAACCATTACCTGAGGCAGGGAGACAAAGAAGTTGTGGATGTTGGACAGAAGGAACCATTACCTGAGGTAGGGAGACAAAGAAGTTGTGGATGTTGTCCTCAAGGAACCATTACCTGAGGCAGGGAGACAATGAAGTTGTGGATGTTGTCCTCAAGGAACCATTACCTGAGGTAGGGAGACAATGAAGTTGTGGATGTTGGCCTCAAGGAACCATTACCTGAGGTAGGGAGATAATGAAGGTGTGGATGTTGTCCTCAAGGAACCATTACCTGAGGTAGGGAGACAATGAAGTTATGGATGTTGGCCTGTCTCGCGGCTTCTATGATCTCATCCATCGACACCTCTCGACTGTTGTCTCCGTACGCGATGTTCTCGGCGATGCTACAGTTGAACAAGACGGGCTCCTGGGACACGAGGCCGATCTGCGAGCGCAGCCACGTCAGATTGTAGTCGCCCAGTCGGCGGCCGTCGATCAGCTACAACCACACTGAATGATTGATTTAAAGAGCTCAGTTATACTGGAACTGTTTTATCCGTTTAACTGCCTTTTTTAATACATCGCACCATTTTACCGTCAATGTCATTTCAAATATGCTAAGACTAGTTACATGTAATGAAACGATACATTAGTTGCTCAAACAAGACGTAGTATATGTCCTACTTAAAAACAGATGTCATACTTCATATGGTAATGTCAATTATACAGACATCGCCATTGGTAGATTGGATTCTGAATTCATCTTGATTGATTTGATACACAGCAAACCTATAAAACATTATAATATTTGGCAAGTGTTATGTTGGCAAGTATGTTGCACGAAAGACAATATAATGTTTACAGCTGTGCATTGGTACAACACAAGAGAGACATCTTACAAGGGTGCCTTGATTTGGGTCGTAGAAGCGTTCTAGTAGCTGCACAATGGTGCTCTTGCCACAACCGCTACGGCCAACGAGTGCCACCGTCTTGCCCGGCTCAATCACTATGCTCATGTCTTTGAGGACGGCAACGGTTGGACGACTTGGGTAGCGGAACTGAACCTCCTGTAGTTCTACGGCCCCTTGCGTTGAAGATTGCTACAATGGCGAGTTAACTACTGAACGCCAAGCCACTTAATTGGAGCAGTTTGTGAATGCGCAGAAAGTATCGACCAATCAAATTTATTAAACATACAACAAAATAAACAAAATAATAACCTAAGACATTTGCAAAAGAGAATTGTTAATTTATTTACGAATAGTAATTATTTTCTCCAGGCACAATCACAAAGTGACATATACACGTATCAGTAATTAAACGGTTATAGCAAATATGAGTTAGCGATACAATGAAAGTGAATGTGGTGTAATTATACGTCCTTATTAATAACACAGATTTGTTCTTTCATGTCTAGTAAGTTAGCTACAAAGAAGAAACATATTAATGTGAAGATGTTATGCAGTTTTTTCCTTACAACGGCTTGCGTGTACACGAGCCATTTGTAGACTTCATTAAAACACGGCTCACCTCTGTCATGGTGGGTCCCAAGGCCGGGTGAGAGAAAAGGATGGTTGGGCAAAGAGCTAACGACCCATTCCAGTAAAAACATATTGTTATTAAAACATCGGCCAAAGGAACAATACTGTACTTGAGAGATGGATGGCCTCCTGGCGAGAGTATGACGCTGAAAGAGTCAATAATGAGAGCAAAAGAAGAACACTCACTGGCTTGAGGCCATCGGTGGAGAACGCGTCAATCTCAGGTACACGATCAATTATGTGGAATATTCTTGCAGCTGCACTCTTGGCTTTCGCGTAGTCTGGAACAAAACTGCTGGCTTGTCCCATGCCCATGGCCCCGAATACGATAGCTCCAAACACCCTGAAACAGCAAAATTACTCTGACAACCATAATTCCAGACATTTGGTCCTAGTCAGTTGCCCATTCCTTTACTGACAACCTTACTAAGCCACGGTATGCTTGAGACAATCATAATAATTAATTAAAATATCGATATGATTCGTCATGTCTAATCCGCACAACTGTAGACAAATATAGTAAAACAGACGACTTTGTACTATTAATAATCTCTGACAAATCCAGTATATAGCCGAGGTGACAGAATTCATTTAAAAAGGTGATACAAATACTGAAATACGTAGATTAATTTAACTTCATTAGATTGACCACGGACATTAACCTTAACTGGAAAAAGGCTCTTTTAAAATGTATCAAATCAGTACTACAACTATTAGTTTGTATGACAAAATATGATATGTGCACAATATCAAACCCTTACACGCGTCTACAAAACAAATAAAACACGATCTAGTGCAATAGAAAGTTACTCGAATCGACTTACAATACTTATCTGTAAACAGTTTTGTTGATACAATGTAATGCTAATTGAACTATTGTCCTTCACACAATCACACAATAGTTCTGTTCTAGTGTATTGTGGTCCTTCACACCACACAAGTGTTCTGTTCTAGTGTATTGAGGTCCTTCACACCACACAAGTGTCCTATTCTAGTGTATTGAGGTCCTTCACACCACACAAGTGTTCTGTTCTAGTGTAATGTGGTCCTTCACACAATGATACAAGTGTTCTATTCTAATGTATTGTGGTCCTTCACACCACACAAGTGTTCTGTTCTAGTGTATTGAGGTCCTTCACACCACACAAGTGTCCTGTTCTAGTGTATTGTGGTCCTTCACACCACACAAGTGTTCTGTTCTAGTGTAATGTGGTCCTTCACACAATGATACAAGTGTTCTGTTCTAGTGTATTGAGGTCCTTCACACCACACAAGTGTCATGTTCTAATGTATTGTGGTCCTTCACACCACACAAGTGTTCTGTTCTAGTGTAATGTGGTCCTTCACACAATGATACAAGTGTTCTATTCTAATGTATTGTGGTCCTTCACACCACACAAGTGTTCTGTTCTAGTGTATTGAGGTCCTTCACACCACACAAGTGTCCTGTTCTAGTGTATTGTGGTCCTTCACATCACACAAGTATCCTGTTCTAGTGTATTGTGGTCCTTCACACCACACAAGTGTCCTGTTCTAGCGTATTGTGGTCCTTCACACCACACAAGTGTCCTGTTCTAGTGTATTGTGGTCCTTCTCACAATGATTCAAGTGTCATGTTCTAATGTATTGTGGTCCTTCACACCACACAAGTGTTCTGTTCTAGTGTAATGTGGTCCTTCACACAATGATACAAGTGTTCTATTCTAATGTATTGTGGTCCTTCACACCACACAAGTGTCCTGTTCTAGTGTATTGTGGTCCTTCACACCACACAAGTGTTCTGTTCTAATGTATTGTGGTCCTTCACACCACACAAGTGTTCTGTTCTAGTGTATTGTGGTCCTTCACACCACACAAGTGTCTTGTTCTAGTGTATTGTGGTCCTTCACACCACACAAGTGTCCTGTTCTAGTGTATTGTGGTCCTTCACACCACACAAGTGTTCTGTTCTAGTGTAATGTGGTCCTTCACACAATGATACAAGTGTTCTATTCTAATGTATTGTGGTCCTTCACACCACACAAGTGTCCTGTTCTAGTGTATTGTGGTCCTTCACACCACACAAGTATCATGTTGTAATGTATTGTGGTCCTTCACACCACATAAGTGTTCTGTTCTAGTGTATTGTGGTCCTTCACACCACACAAGTATCATGTTGTAATGTATTGTGGTCCTTCACACCACATAAGTGTCCTGTTCTAGTGTATTGTGGTCCTTCACACCACACAAGTGTCTTGTTCTAGTGTATTGTGGTCCTTCACACCACACAAGTGTTCTGTTCTAGTGTATTGTGGTCCTTCACACCACACAAGTGTCTTGTTCTAGTGTATTGTGGTCCTTCACACCACACAAGTGTTCTGTTCTAGTGTATTGTGGTCCTTCACACCACACAAGTGTTCTGTTCTAGTGTATTGTGGTCCTTCACACCACACAAGTGTCTTGTTCTAGTGTATTGTGGTCCTTCACACCACACAAGTGTTCTGTTCTAGTGTATTGTGGTCCTTCACACCACACAAGTGTCCTGTTCTAGTGTATTGTGGTCCTTCACACCACACAAGTGTCTGTTCTAGTGTATTGTGGTCCTTCACACCACACAAGTGTTCTGTTCTAATGTATTGTGGTCCTTCACACCACACAAGTGTCCTGTTCTAGTGTATTGTGGTCCTTCACACCACACAAGTGTTCTGTTCTAGTGTATTGTGGTCCTTCACACCACACAAGTGTCCTGTTCTAGTGTATTGTGGTCCTTCACACCACACAAGTGTCCTGTTCTAGTGTATTGTGGTCCTTCACATCACACAAGTGTCCTGTTGTAATGTATTGTGGTCCTTCACACCACACAAGTGTCCTGTTCTAGTGTATTGTGGTCCTTCACACCACACAAGTGTCCTGTTCTAATGTATTGTGGACTTGACGTTTTCGTTAAATTAGTTCAAATGGTGAGACACTTGTCCTCCATCACCTACTATTGTAGTTATGTGAATGTGTCAGCCATGTATATATAATACAACACAAATGTTTGAAGGATGCAGATGATGATTCTTCCTTCAATAACAATACGACGAATGCGTTGCACAATTGAAATACATGAGAAAAACACATTTCTTGGGAGGTTATACTGATAAATACTGAATCAACTTAAGGGGTCACCTCAGAACGTAGATCTCAGAACGTAAATGTTAGACATAAGAGGAAATTACTTTCATTTGTCGGGGGGTGTCAGAGGCAGTTTCGTTTGGTGTATGCTTCGGACATATACTGCTAAAATAGTGATGTTAATCATATAAATGTGAGGTGTGTGATTTGAGACCAGATTAATGTAATTTCGTCTGACGTTCTGAGATGGTCCAGCAAGGAACCGGATCAATGTCACGTGCATGGAATATAGATGATTAAGTACTTAAATAATGCGGAAATCCGCAGAATCGTCTCAGGTGCTGTAATACACGTACTTGAAAACATCGACAAACTGTAGTCCGCGGTGTTCGATAAGCCAAGCACCGAAGTAAAATGAAACACCGTAGACAATGTAGATGAGAGACTGTGAGAAGGAGAATGCGAGTCCAATCACGTGCGCCATCCGCAGACTCCGTCTACAACCACAGCACATAGATGTATTGCATATTGCTATATTACTCAGGAGGATGTCTTCCTGGGTACACACCATCGTAACTATATTTATATGTGTGTTCAGCCCCAGGAATCTCAAGCTAACTTCTAAATAACGGTGGAGATATTATGATTACCTGGCTAACTAACATCACCAACATCGTGTGAGGAAAAGAGACGATTCCTGATAACTGGAGAAGAAGAACAATGCAACCAAAATGAATAAATCAAAGGCAACAAAGTGGTTGCATCACACGACTTTCAGTTCTCGGCAAACGTTTCGCCATGGCAGTCACGGGTCTCGTCATTACAGACGATAGGAACAAACAAGTGGGCTTCGCTGAACAATAAACTCCCCTTGACTCAATATCATGCGATGCACTATGTTGGTGTCTCTGATAATCTCATATATCTCATCCGCATGTTTTGTAGTGATTCGATCCCCTCGCTCTATCTCTATCGGAAGAATTCACATTAGAATTCTGATCTCTTCAACAGCATCATTCATCACCTTATGCACCGCTCAAATCCGAGCATGGCACTTAAGTAAGTCTACCTGCCCGCCCGCCCGCTTGCCTGCGTATGTGTGTGTAGTTTAAAGCGACATGATCCGTTCGTGGCTTTTTATTTTTGTTGCAAAATCATGTTATACGGTATAAATTATACCTATTGTAGCGTAAAGACAGTCAAAATATGTTTTCATGTACCATTTAGGGGTTGAAAAAAGAAGTAGTAAGGGCCATTAACTCTGTGTACACGTCGACCACGAGGCGTTTTCGAAACCGTTGTAGGCGTGGCTAAAAGCCCAGAAGGAAATGCCTGATCACGCGATGCAGTATCACGTGAACACAAGTTGACGCCACTAACGCCACACCCAGCCAGGTGCACGGCTCCCAGTTGGTAAAGGTCAAAGGGTGGGTGTCACTCGCGGCGATTTGAGTGACAGCGTCGGAATTCTTATAAACATTCGACGTTTAACATTACGAAGTAAGTTCTATTTCGATAAAACATATACTGATTAACATGATGTTGCAATAAAAATAAAAAGCCACGAACTGATCATGTCGCTTTAAGCAGTTTATTCGCAATGCATCAGTTATACAAAATTACAGTGGCAGCCAGCAGACCTGATTTGGTTTTGCATTAGTTTTTACCTTAACATGTACGCTAACAGCAACTAATATTTATCCTACACCGTTTCTAGTGCAATGTAATTATTCATTTCATGTTGGTGCCTCGACAGTACTCACTTATACGGGATGTCTGTCAACTTTTTGTATTCATTCACGAAGTGTTCCTCCTTGCCTAGAGATGCAACTGTACGAATACTACTCATCGATTCCGTCGCGACCTGAAGGAAGAAAGACACATTGGCTGAAATATGTACACTTGCCGATGATGCGGAATGTAAGATTCTTCCTGTTTGTTTTATTCAAAACATCTGGATATTAAGTTAACGACGGGTAACAATTACAATAAAGTAAGAGGCTATGTGTAGTGTAAACAAGAAAACGAACACATTTTATATTTTACAAACAACACAAAAGTGTAATAAATAAATAATATTAATCGTATTTTATACTTCAATTAAATGATTTCAGTGAAGACATAATAATTTACTAATTGTCACTAACGGTGGGTAATATTAATTTGTAGAAAACAATAGCTTGTCTGTGCTTATGAGATGGTTTTAATATTCGATTATGACTTACATTCTACTCAAAGTAATACATAAAATGCGCAATATAATCTGTAGTGAATTGTAGTTGTGGATATTTGTGTAGGAATAGTTTTCGCGCATTAATTACTGGTTGTTTTTCTGTCGAGGTTGGGTTAGATTGAACAGCTCTGCCAGGGATTAAAATGTAAAGTGCCTTGATCAAACCCGAGGATTGGATACTGAAATTATCTTTGATTGTACACGAGCCGTTAGTACAGCTTAATCTCCAGTTTGTTACCGAATGCACTACCTTCATCTCAGCAAAGTTCGAATACGGCTGGCGACTGACTGATATGAAGAGTAAACTGGACTGACCTGGCCAGCCCCCTCAAGGGCGCTCTGGCTCCTTCCTGTGTTGCCGGACATCATCTTAACCTGAAGGCTGCCACCCATGACGAGGAAGGGTGCAAAAGCCAGAATAGCTAATGTCAGTTCCCAACTGTAGAAGAAACCAATCAAGACACCAGCAATGACGCTCACGCCTCCCTGCAGCGTGGAAGCCAGTTTGACGCCTGACGCCTGCGGTAACATAGACACTATATTATGGTTCGAAAGGAAACTTCACGAGACGAGAGATTGAAATGCTAGGATGGGGCTAATTGAATTAAATTGTAATTGTTGTGTGTGTGTGTGTGTGTGTGTGTGTGTGTGTGTGTGTGTGTGTGTGTGTGTGTGTGTGTGTGTGTGTGTGTGTGTGTGTGTGTGTGTGTGTGTGTGTGTGTGTGTGTGTGTGTGTGTGTGTGTGTGTGTGTGTGTGTGTGTGTGTGTGTGTGTGTGTGTGTGTGTGTGTGTGTGTGTGTGTGTGTGTGTGTGTGTGTGTGTGTGTGTGTGTGTGTGTGTGTGTGTGTGTGTGTGTGTGTGTGTGTGTGTGTGTGTGTGTTGTGTGTGGGAGTTCACATGACTTACCCCATGAACAGCTGAAGCATCGGTGGACAGTCGTGTGACCAGCGCCCCGGTGGCTCTTCTGGGATCATCGAAATACCCTATCTCCTGCAATATCATTTAAATGCCCCACATATTGTTGTCCGAAGAAATGCAATACCTAAACTTAGGTTTCTTAAGACTACCTACTACAGCAATATAAAATAGTTGTTTGACAATTAAAACGTTTTCTACATGGACTATCTCGAAATACCACAAATGAGCTCAAAGCGTAACATAACATATTGACGCCAATTGTTATTGTATCGGCGGAATACTTATTACATCTACTGAACGGTGTGATATTTGTTATCCATGAAAATGTGTTTCGGTCATCAATATTATGTGTGTGTAGTGTGTGTGCGTGTTTTTGTGTGTGTGTGTGTGTGTGTGTGTGTGTGTGTGTGTGTGTGTGTGTGTGTGTGCGTGTGTGCGTGCGTGGTGTGTGCGTGCGTGCGTGCGTGCGTGTGTGTGTTAGTGTGTTCAATTGACTGTACAATGACTGCTCAATTGTTTCATCAGATGTTGACATATTACAACTATAACTTTAAACTTTGCATACCTTTGAACTAACACTTGCAAGAAAGTACGTACAGCTTTCATTTGTGTGCAGCAACGCAACTTATCCTTACTCTCCCGTCTAGGCCAACGCCATCCTGGAAGTTTGAGTTTTGACCACATTTGCAATAAGCGGTTTGCGTTATGTCATGAATTTAGGCATCTGTGGAGAAGTGATTGTTTGGGGTGTTGCTTTTTGCCATTTTAACAAAGGCAGTATGAACGTAGCTGTCTTTGCTTGTGGGACACGCGCATGGGGGGAGAAAACAAACCAAGTCATCTGACCTGACGCAGCAGACTTCTGAACACGGTCCGCCTCAGTCGTAGTGTCAAATATTGGCCTGAGACGGTGAAGAGGAAAATCTGAAAGAAGATTGATAAATGTTTGGGTTGCTATTTTATGAAAATGATGAAGTTGAGTCGTTATATGATACAACAAAATACAACTATAAAGTTGGGAATGAAACGATATAACTTAGTATTTTAATATGTTGGTTTTATGTATAAACGAAGTAAAAGAACTGGTAACAATGACTAAGGTGAACATGTTCCAAAGTGAACTGACCTGGAAGAACATGGCGGTTCCTGCGACAACAGCGATGACAAAGAACATCAGCGAATACAGGTTTGAGAGTCGCTTTTGCTCATCCAGGTCCGGGCGACGGAATACCTGCACACCAAATGATAACTGTTAATGTTTCCACCGGATCCATTTTGAAATATATAACTAGGTAGCATACTAACGTTAAACACCGATGCGAATCTAATATAACATATAGCGTGTAGCACATTCAAAATACTTGTGTTTGTTCACACAACACTGTAGGAAGGCATGCCGTTGTACCTCGCCTCACGGCTCCATCGTCACACGCCAGGCTGCACCCTACACTCTGGCGGTGGTTTTCTAGACGACGTGCCGCGCGTTCGTTGAGAACGGTATGGTCGCCGGGCGTTTGCCGGTGCTGGGCCGACATTGTGGAACTAGCTGTCACTCGAATTATGTTCAGCTGAGAACATTGGTCAGTTTGAAAAGAAAACCTGTTAAAGACATTTCTGTTTTTAAACTGAACTTCAATAATATTTATTTATCACTCATACATACAATTGTAAATTGGTTGTATTTATCTTCGCATTATTTTTAATATCTTCTCAGTGTAGATCTACAATACTTGATTTAATGTACATTAACTACGATTTTGCCTTATTAACTTTCACTTTACAACTTGTAATTTACTTATTTAATATTTTATTTAGCTGTCTTGTGTAAGATGTTGTATTATAGGTTGATGTTGTACACATCGTGAATATAATAATTATTATGTAATATGTAATAACAATAATATGAGCAATAATCAACACACGTCGACTGCATAATCTGTACAACAAACCGTTACTAACATATAAGAAATTGGTTCGACTTCGGCATATACATGCCTTCCCTCCTTAGATATTGAGTCTTACTCTGTACTGTTGGGGTACAATAAACATACAAGAGCCAACTATAACGAGTAGTGGGTTTCACTCATACTTACATCAAGAAATTCACTGAAGACAATAGCAAAACAGGGATTCTGAGCACCCATGATGAGTGCCGTGGCTAGGCCGCCAGTGATGTACGGCCACTCGGGGCTGTTCAGCTTCAGAATTCTCAGCATTGAAGCTTCAGGAAGATTGTCCTATGAGATGAATGAACATTTCTTGTCAGTAAAAATCGGAACCACGTGCGAACTATAATCACCTGAATATGCAATGGTTATCCTTTTGTAAACGAAACTAAATAAGTTGTTGTTCTAGTCTGACACGTGACGGAGACAGATATGTGTTAACATAAATCAACCGATACAGGTAAGTATGCAAGCTGCAAAGGTACCTGGAAAGCGGAAATTGTCCGCTACGTTGTGGGTTTGGATGTACATACAGCAGTTTAACGGATTCTACAGACGTTGACAATCATGCCACCCGTAAGGAGACGTAGTTTACACAATAAACCCATCACGAGGCGTGTACGTAGCAATTGTTTGTCTCCTCAAATGCTCTTTTACAAAAGAAATGTGTTAATCGTCAAACCTATCACACTTCGAATTTTAATTGGTTTAATTTGTAGACGAAAGTGACGCCGCCCTGCCCCGTGTATCCACTGACGTTTGCGGACGATGGAGATAGACAGCATTTACAAGATAATCTGAATAAGTTGACCGAATGGTCTGAGAAGTGGCAAATACTGTTTATTTTTGGGAAGTGTAAGTGCCTCCACACAGGACACGGGAATAAAGACGCACAATATACAATGGGTGATATTGTACTAAATACTACGGTAAAGGAAATGGACTTAGAGTTATTAATGCTGATATGAAAGTATTAGAGCAGTGTGGAATTGCAGGGAAACCAAATTATTGGATTAATTAGGCGAAATATAGTGTACAAAGAAAACGAACTAATAATACCGCTGTACAAAATAATAGCTAGACCTCATTTACAATATTGTAAATAAGCATGGAGGCCATATCGCAAGAAGGATATTGATATGCTAGAAAGAGTACAAAGGAGAGCAACCAAAATGATACCAAAACTCAGGAATATTAGTTATGAAATGCGTCTAGAAGAATGTGGTTTAACAACACTAGAAACCAGGAGATTGAGAGGAGATCAGATTGAGGTGTTTAAAATATTGAATGGGTATGAAAATATTGATAGAAATATTTTTGTTTGGTTAAGGAAGAGAGAAGGCCTAGAGGACATTAGCAAAGAAGCAGTGAAGACTAGATATTAGTACATTCTCATTTTCACAAAGAACAATAAATGAATGGAACAGATTATCAGCTGATTGCGTAGGTGCTAGTAGGGGTGATATATTTTAAAATATAATCGAGATATACCTAAGAAGGGCGGGGTAAACTTAGATAGATAGGTTGGACTCTCGATAAGTCAAACGGCTTCCTAGTCCACCTGCCATCTAGAGTTGATCTTCTAGGTGGCAATTTGTTAAATATTGTTAAATCGTGTCACTGTGCATGGCATGTGACTATGTGTGTACGTTTGCGAGCCTGTGTGCGTGTGTGCGTCTCACCACATCGACTGCTTCTTTGCACTTATCTTCTTCCGTGGACAACAGTCGGCATGTGGGCTCCTTGTTGTCCATCACGTCATCTGTATCATCTACGTCTCTCTCGGCAACTGCAGCTACAAGATGGGAAAACAGTGTCATCGTCAGAGGGTTTAATTAAACCCAACACTGAGTGGACAGTTGTGATATGTACGAACATGTTCGAACACTACCGTTCATAAGATGTGAGGATTTGTAAGTACTGCATGTTTGATAATAACATCCTCCTCATACTATTGTTAGTATGTGCTACATGTGTTAGAGATACGTGTTTACGTGTTTGAGATAACTGTTTGCATATGATATGCCTACGACGGGCATCACATATCCATAACTCTCTCTCTCTCTCTCTCTCCTGTCTCTCCTCTCTCTCCTCTACCTCTCCTCTCTCCTCTCTTTCTCTCCTCTCTCCTCTCTCTCTCTCTCCTCTCTCTCCTCTCTCTCCTCTCTCTCCTCTCTTTCTTTCCTCTCTCCTCTCTCTCTCCTCTCTCTCTCCTCTCTCTCTCTCCTGTCTCTCCTCTCTCTCCTCTACCTCTCCTCTCTCTCTTCTCTCTCTTCTCTCTCTCCTCTCTCTCCTCTCTCTCCTCTCTCTCCTCTCTCTCTCTGTACTTATTATATTAACTATGCAAATATATAATCTCACTAAAATAAAATATTATCCTATTAAAACAAAATACGTGCAATCTAACCAGGAGTTTCTCCTTCCTCTTCTTCCCCGTCGTTCTCTTTATCTTTAGTTTTCATCTGAAATATACGCCCATATATATGTGCAAATGCAAATGCAAACTGAATATATGTACTTACTTGTATGTATGTATATATGTATGTAGGTATGTATGTTTGATGTTTTTGCGTGTGTGCTTTCGTGCGTACGTATGTAAGTACAAACTTATATGTACGTATGTTTATACATATATAAGTAGTATAGACATATATTATGGGATTAACACGCATACATGTTTCAAAGACTCAATAGTAAAAGTATATGTATAATGTGTTCTGAACATGTAAATACATTAAAGAACCGGTCAAATTACGCAATGAACAAGTTCAAACTGCGATCCATCTCTTCTTCGTGTGAGTCTTACTTACCTGTCGTGTGACGAGGTCGTAGTAGATGCCTCTGAGGTCCATCAACTCGTCATGTGAGCCCTTCTCCACAGCCTCGCCGTCCTTTATGCCAATGATCAAGTCAGCCGTCCTGATGGTCGACAGACGATGTGCCACCACGATGGTTGTGCGTCCCTTGCGTGCCTGCAACAGTCTCACTATTATGTCATAGAGGCAGATACATCCATAGACAGAAATGTTAAAAACGAATAATGGATCTCAAAGCATAAACCATTTCTACTTGAACTCATTGCACGTTTACCCCGATAAGCCTCCACCTTATAATGAAAGCTAAACAGGAAGGCAACAGGGCACGCACGTGATGCTCGTTTCCACTCCATTTTGAACGATAATTAAAGAGATCAATAACAACTGATCCCCGCCTGGTTGTTCGTAAGTGAGTTCAAAGTCAAAACTACTGCACTACGCAAACCATTTGCAAACAATAACTTATCTGTATAATAATTCCAACCATCTAGACGATTTTTGTTGGCTGGAAACTTACACAGGAGGTGTCTGTTGTCGCCGTTTCGCTTGTATGTGAAAGAACACATAGCTCGTTCGAATCGTTGGGGACCAGATCAATGGCAAAATAACATAAACTTGTGGTGGCACAGTACCATATCTAGTGCAGATTGGACAGCTGCCTCGCTCTCCGTGTCTAGGGCGGATGTCGCTTCATCGAGCAGGAGGATTTTGGGATCTCGGACAACAGCTCGTGCGATGGCGATTCGCTGTTTCTGACCCCCGCTCAATTGTGCTCCCCGCTCACCAACCAATGTTTCGTATTTCTGTGAAGAAACAATTCGTAACTCGTCATTATTCGTTTAAATAAACTTGTAAAATATGCACAAATTTGTATTTATAATATTCTATCATATATTATGTATATACATATAAATTGTACTGCACATTCCACTTTAGCCAAATTTAAAAAATCAACATTATGTATTGTTGAAAGGAAGACAAACCTTAGGCAGTTTCATGATGAAGTCGTGTGCATTAGCCTTGACAGCCGCCTTCTCAATATCGTCCTGACCGACACCGTCCTGGCCATACCGGATATTCTCCGCAATCGTTGTTGCGAATAGCACTGGCTCCTGACTGACAATTGCTATCTGGTGTCGCAGCCAGCGCACGTTGAGCTCGTTGATTGGCTGATTGTCGATGTAGATGGCGCCACCAAGTGGATCGTAGAAACGCTGGATAAGTTGGATGACAGTGCTCTTGCCGCAGCCGCTGGCCCCGACCAGGGCCACTGTCTGGCCCACGGCCACGTCCAGACTTAGGCCATTCAACACCTGTAAGAGTCAACATTCACCATGAGTCCAGGGTCACTGTCTGGTCACCGGCCACGTCCAGACATGGAGACAGTCATCATCGGAGCATGGAACCGGCGAAAATGTATTATGGAGTTCTTTTTACGAAAGATGACTATAGCAGCGCAAGTCGTACCAGGGTAGCAATTTATGAGGCTGAATGATTTTGGACTGACCTGTATCCCAGGCCGGGATGGATATGTGAAGACTACGTCCTCGAAGTGAATGTTACCATCTATGCTTGCTGGTTGGACACCCTCGTCAGAGCTGCTATCAATTGCCGGCTTCTATCAGACATAAACATATGCAATTGTTTATACCACTCACTTTCGCTTCGCCGCGTAGAAAAACGTTAGCGAAATGCACAGGTAAATTCCCATTAGGAGACGTTACATGTTGTTACCATGGAGGTTATGCATTGTATAACCGTGTAACATTCCCACGCACGCACGCACGACACACACACATATAATATATATATATATATATATATATATATATATATATATATATATATATATATATATATATATATATATATATATATATATTTCACAAAAACTCTACTGTCTGACGCTTACCCACAGATATATATATATATATATATATTCACAAACTTTATATATATTTACTATATATATATAATATATATATATATATATATATATATATATATATATATAACTTTTGATATTTTAATATACAGGTTAATGATGTTTTAGTTATAAATCCACCTGAACCTGAGCAAGACATTAAACATGACAGACGTATGTGGGAACATATCCATGGGACTACTTAGAAAACGAACAAATGTAGAGAATAATTCCTGGCACATTAAGACCAATGACCTGCGATCTTACCCTGTCAATTATCTGCCACAGAGCATGTGCCGCCGCTCGACCTGCGCCAAACGTCTGCAGGTTTGGCGTGGCATTTCCAAGAGAGAACGCTCCGATTAACAAACTGAAAAACACCTTAACAGAAACAGAAACATGATAAACATGCGTAGCGCGGTTGTTTGTAGAGATAGTGAGAGTGGGGAGAGATAGTAGAGGAGAGAGAGAGAGAGAGAGAGAGAGAGAGAGAGAGAGAGAGAGAGAGAGAGAGAGAGAGGAGAGAGAGAGAGAGAGAGAGAGAGAGAGAGAGAGAGAGAGAGAGAGAGAGAGAGAGAGAGAGAGAGAGAGAGAGAGAGAGAGAGAGAGAGAGAGAGAGAGAGAGAGAGAGAGAGAGAGAGAGAGAGAGAGAGAGAGAGAGAGAGAGAGAGAGAGAGAGAGAGAGAGAGAGAGAGAGAGAGAGAGAGAGAGAGAGAGAGAGAGAGAGAGAGAGAGAGAGAGAGAGAGAGAGAGAGAGAGAGAGAGAGAGAGAGAGAGGAGAGAGAGAGAGAGAGAGAGAGAGAGAGAGAGAGAGAGAGAGAGAGAGAGAGAGAGAGAGAGAGAGAGAGAGAGAGAGAGAGAGAGAGAGAGAGAGAGAGAGAGAGAGAGAGAGAGAGAGAGAGAGAGAGAGAGAGAGAGAGAGAGAGAGAGAGAGAGAGAGAGAGAGAGAGAGAGAGAGCTTGTAGTAGAATCAATGCAACGTAAACGAAGTTCTGGATTACACAGTGTAGTGACTTTCCCAATAGAGCTTCAGTCATCTTCATCAAACATAAGACCGTCTGAATAAATAATTTCGTTTAACAAGCCACTATCAGGGCTCGAGATGAAAGCATAATGTTGAACTTGTAAACAACGCGTTCATATTATAAACAAACTATATCGGCAAAAGCTGCCGAGGTCGGCTATATTAATAGTAAGTCTGTTTGATGTTCGCACAGTTCACATCTTCCCACATTCAAAACAACTAATTAAGCGAACTTCCTCTCAATAAGTACCACGCTGAGCTAGACTGTTCCACGTATTGGAACATACGACCTCCCCTATATGCCTGGGTTCGTGTACAGCTGTCACTGACTGACCGACTGTCGGAGTCCTCACCGTGATC
Source organism: Ridgeia piscesae (assembly GCA_025642075.2). NCBI lineage: Eukaryota > Metazoa > Annelida > Polychaeta > Sabellida > Siboglinidae > Ridgeia > Ridgeia piscesae. The sequence continues at coordinate 136,525 of JAODUO010000685.1, read as the reverse complement.
ATGTTGCCTGCCGTCATTTCTCCTTCACGAACCAACTTGGACCCGTACCAGAAGGCCAGAGCGTACGCACAAAACATGATGAAGAATATCAAACCAATGCCAATTGCACTAATGATGCCCATCCGTATGCCGAACTTTTTTGCTTCTATCAAGTTAGCCCGGTATCTATAAATGGCAAAATAAACCATTCATATAATAGCAGCGTACTCAAGCGAAACGGTAATTGTTGCTTTCTACATTAGCTAGTACTAATCAATTGTTTTTGTCATGTTGTGGAATATGTCTATTAATAGTAAGTAAGTATTGCGCCAGCAGTGAGTACAGTCCGATCATAATTGTAATCCCGTTTAAGCTTTAGAATATTTCCTCCTTTGCTCTAGTTCGACTACGCCTATAGATGGTCTATAGCTGGATTATTTTAAATCATTCATCTTGCACAGGACCTTGACGTTCTTGTAACAGACGGGATAGTTACGCCTTCAACAAGCTACCGCCACAAATCAATGTACATGTTTTCGGTTGATGGTTGGATTGTCGTCGATGGTAAAGCTGTCTAGCTTTCACTTTTTTTCGTCATACCAGAGTCAGGCTTAGTGTCCGCTTCGATTCGATAGCAGTATTTAATGCGGATATCGTATACGTTGCAGGCAGGAAAGATTTAGTCATTCGGTTACTTGGTGGCTAAGGCTGAACGCGGTAATTCAGAAGCAAACTGCTAAACACAGTGTATCAAAAATAACGATTAATTAAACAACTGCCAAGTTTACCTGTCACATTCCTTCTGCTCACCACCGAATGCAGCCACAGTCCTGATGGAGCTGATCACTTCCTCTGCCACTGCGCCCGCCTTCGCGTACGCCGCAGACTCGTTTGTCGACGCTCCAGTCACCAGCTACAAGACATGTCCTCAGTGAATCACAAGTTCCGTCGGCCATTTAGCAACATTCTAGGCACATTTCCTTTACAAAGCAAATTTTCCACCACAAAGACAGTTCTTACACTTAACATACCGCTGTTTATTATCAACAAAATTGCCCACGCTTCGAAAAGACAGCCAGCGGTTTCGAAACCGGATTCTTCCAGTTGAGAGACAGATATTCTAAGATTACGGCGCCTTGAAGTAGCGGGTATACTCACATGAGTCATAAAGATGCCGGAGAAGACTAGCAAGGGGCTCACAGCTAGGATCACAAGACAAAGCTTCCAGCCGTAGACAAAGCCGATTATGAAACCAAGGATGAATGTGCTGATGCTCTGGAAGAAGTTGCCGATCTTGTTTGAAATGCCTTCCTGGAATTTGTCCACATCGCTGCAAGCCGATAACACAATGATGTTGTCAAACATTCAAATAGTTATATGAGGAGCATGAGTACATTCTGGAATTTTTTTTTCTGCACGATTATCTTAATTAGTTAATGTGGTCTCAATTATATGAATTACTTAACATAGTCTTAATTATATTATAGACAGTCTTCTTCTAGATGTTTCCCACTGTAAGGTGTCGTCTCTCCGTCGTCCCGTAGACAGTCTTCTTCTAGATCTTTCCCTCTGTAAGGTGTCGTCTCTCCGTCGTCCCGTAGACAGTCTTCTTCTAGATGTTTCCCTCTGTAAGGTGTCGTCTCTCCGTCGTCCCGTAGACAGTCTTCTTCTAGATGTTTCCCTTTGTAAGGTGTCGTCTCTCCGTCGTCCCGTAGACAGTCTTCTTCTAGATGTTTCCCACTGTAAGGTGTCGTCTCTCCGTCGTCCCGCAGACAGTCTTCTTCTAGATGTTTCCCATTGTAAGGTGTCGTCTCTCCGTCGTCCCGTAGACAGTCTTCTTCTAGATGTTTCCCACTGTAAGGTGTCGTCTCTCCGTCGTCCCGTAGACAGTCTTCTTCTAGATGTTTCCCGCTGTAAGGTGTCGTCTCTCCGTCGTCCCGTAGACAGTCTTCTTCTAGATGTTTCCCTTTGTAAGGTGTCGTCTCTCCGTCGTCCCGTAGACAGTCTTCTTCTAGATGTTTCCCTTTGTAAGGTGTCGTCTCTCCGTCGTCCCGTAGACAGTCTTCTTCTAGATGTTTCCCTTTGTAAGGTGTCGTCTCTCCGTCGTCCCGTAGACAGTCTTCTTCTAGATGTTTCCCTCTGTAAGGTGTCGTCTCTCCGTCGTCCCGTAGACAGTCTTCTTCTAGATGTTTCCCACTGTAAGGTGTCGTCTCTCCGTTGTCCCGTAGACAGTCTTCTTCTAGATGTTTCCCTCTGTAAGGTGTCGTCTCTCCGTCGTCCCGTAGACAGTCTTCTTCTAGATGTTTCCCGCTGTAAGGTGTCGTTTCTCCGTCGTCCCGTAGATAGTCTTCTTCTAGATGTTTCCCTCTGTAAGGTGTCGTCTCTCCGTCGTCCCGTAGACAGTCTTCTTCTAGATGTTTCCCACTGTAAGGTGTCGTCTCTCCGTCGTCCCGTAGACAGTCTTCTTCTAGATGTTTCCCACTGTAAGGTGTCGTCTCTCCGTCGTCCCGTAGACAGTCTTCTTCTAGATGTTTCCCGCTGTAAGGTGTCGTCTCTCCGTCGTCCCGTAGACAGTCTTCTTCTAGATCTTTCCCTTAGTTCGTTCGTCGTGTGCAGTCTTCGTGGCGGGCGGGCGGGCGGGCGGGCGGGCGGGCGGGCGGGCGGGCGGGGCGGGCGGGCGGGCGGGCGGGCGGGCGGGCGGGCGGGCGGGCGGGCGGGCGGGCGGGCGGGCGGACAGCGCGGCTGCCAGCAAGGCAGGCGAGAACAGCGACGGGCGAAGAGACGGGGCGGGAGGAGGGGGCGGGGGGGCGGGCGTGACGGGGTGAGTGCGGTAGCGAGGCGAGGGGCGGGAGGCGGGAGGGGGAGGGGCGAGGGGGGAGTGGTGAGTGAGTGGGTGAGTGGGTGAGTGGGTGAGTGGGTGAGTGGGAGGAGGAGGAGGAGTGGGTGAGTGGGTGAGTGAGGAGTGAGTGAGGTGAGGAGGAGTGAGTGAGTGGGGGAGTGAGGTGGGATGGGTTGAGTGGGTGAGTGAGGAGTGAGTGTGGTGGGTGAGTGAGTGAGTGAGTGAGTGAGTGAGTGAGTGAGTGAGTGAGTGAGTGAGTGAGTGAGTGAGTGAGTGAGTGAGTGAGTGAGTGAGTGAGTGAGTGAGTGAGTGAGTGAGTGAGTGAGTGAGTGAGTGAGTGAGTGGTGGTGGTGAGTTGTATGGTGAATGGTGAGTGATTGAGTGAGTGAGTGAGGGTGAGTGAGTGAGTGAGTGAGTGAGTGAGTGAGTGAGTGAGTGAGTGAGTGAGTGAGTGAGTGAGAATATGAGAGAGTGAGTGAGTAAATAAATCAGATACTTACTCTGTTAGTTTTGTGTTCAGTTCTCGAATTGCGTGAGTGTCATACCAGCTGATATCTTGCTTGAGTATGGCTGCAAGAAGTTTGATTCTCACCTTTTCTGCCTGGCGTGACGCTGACAATATCCAAAAGGCAACTTGACCGTAGGCAACTAGGAATACAGCAGCTGCGATCACTGTGGACAGATGGTGAAATAGGTTTCTCATGTAATAAAATAGTTACATAATAAAACAGGCAATTGGTTACTATTGTAAAGTACTGGCATAGCGCCTAATTTGCACAGATAATCTGACATATTCATATAAATTATATCTTATTGAGCGATTTATGTGCATTACAATCTAAATATCATCCAATCATTTGCATGAAATGTAACATTCATCTTGTATACAGCAGTAAGTAGAATAATAAAACAAAAACAAATTAAGGCAACCCCAAATTCCCTGTACAATCCCATTCATCTCTAAGCGCCAGTGCATTTTACACATATCCCATCCTGTTACAAAAAATAGCATTCAAATACCATTCAAATACCATTGGTTTTTGAATGGTATTTGAATGGTACTTGAATGGTCCTAGGGGGTATTATTGCCAAGGGTATTTGAATTGTATCTGAATGGTTTTCTGAATGATATTTTGGATTCTTTGTACCGTTCAGTGGTATTGAATGGTGTTTTAAATTACCGTTGAGAGTACCACTGAGTCCTGCTGAAATATCATTGAATGGTCCAATGGTACGGAATGATACTGAATGGTATTGAATGGTAATCAGTGGTATACCATTGGCTCTTTTTTGTAAAGGTACCGCATTGATAAATTGTAATTCGTCACTATCCTATATAAAGCAAAACCTAAGATGCAGCAATCACCACTAGCTTTGCTGTACGCGTGCAAGAGGCTGCGATGTTGAACATATCATCAGACCCTGGAGCGTTTGTAGCATTGCTGTCTACTTTTCATCAGCTGAACTACGTTGAAATGCTACGATGGTATATTTCATTATATTGCTACAATAGCAATACATTTTAATAATGCGATCAGCATCATGGTGACGTGATGAATTCCATCATTGCTGACGCAATGTACGTTATTGTACTTGCCTGCATAATATATGGCAAATGTTGACATTTTATTCATAAACTGCAGCTGGAATTTGCTGTAGGCCTCGTCTGCAAGATGACCCAGCCCGGCGTCAGGGCCAGAACAATCCTGCATGGATAAAGTGAAACATGCTGGCAAGGGTGCGAACATCATTACAGACATAATGACAAGCAATGAACAACTATATCCCTACAGACATGGTGGCAGGACATGAACGAATACACCCCTACAGACATAGTGGCAGGACATGAACGAATACATCCCTACAGACACAGTGGCAGGAAATGAACGAATACATCCCTACAGACATAGTGGCAGGGCATGAACGAATATATCCCTACAGACATAGTGGCAGGACATGAACGAATATATCCCTACAGACATAGTGGCAGGACATGAACGAATATATCCCTACAGACATAGTGGCAGGACATGAACGAATATATCCCTACAGACATAGTGGCAGGACATGAACGAATATATCCCTACAGACATAGTGGCAGGACATGAATGAATATATCCCTACAGACATAGTGGCAGGACATGAACGAATATATCCCTACAGACATAGTGGCAGGACATGAACGAATACACCCATACAGACATAGTGGCAGGAAATGAACGAATACATCCCTACAGACATAGTGGCAGGGCATGAGCGAATATATCCCTAAAGACATGGTGGCAGGGCATGAACGAATATATCCCTACAGACATAGTGGCAGGGCATGAACGAATATATCCCTAAAGACATGGTGGCAGGGCATGAACGAATATATCCCTACAGACATAGTGGCAGGGCATGAACGAATATATCCCTACAAACATAGTGGCAGGGCATGAACGAATACATCCCTAAAGACATAGTGGCAGGGCATGAACGAATATATCCCTACAGACATAGTGGCAGGGCATGAACGAATATATCCCTAAAGACATGGTGGCAGGGCATGAACGAATATATCCCTACAGACATAGTGGCAGGGCATGAACGAATACATCCCTAAAGACATGGTGGCAGGGCATGAACGAATATATCCCTACAGACATAGTGGCAGGGCATGAACGAATATATCCCTAAAGACATGGTGGCAGGGCATGAACGAATATATCCCTACAGACATAGTGGCTGGGCATGAACGAATACATCCCTAAAGACATGGTGGCAGGGCATGAACGAATATATCCCTACAGACATAGTGGCAGGGCATGAACGAATATATCCCTAAAGACATGGTGGCAGGGCATGAACGAATATATCCCTACAGACATAGTGGCTGGGCATGAACGAATACATCCCTAAAGACATGGTGGCAGGGCATGAACGAATATATCCCTACAGACATAGTGGCAGGGCATGAACGAATACATCCCTACAGACATGGTGGCAGGGCATGAACGAATATATCCCTATAAACATAGTGGCAGGACATGAACGAATACATAATCTACAAACGTACACACACACACACACACACACACACACACACACACACACACACACACAGACATACACACACACACACACACGCACGCACACACACACACACACACACACTCTCTCTCTCTCTCTCTCGCCCTCTTTTTCGCTCGCTCTCTCTCTCCCCCCCCCTCTCTCTCTCTCTCCCTCTCTCTTTATCTCTCTCTCTCTCTCTCTCTCTCTGTCTCTCTGTCTCTCTGTCTCTCTGTCTCTCTCTCTCTCTCTCTCTGTCTCTCTGACTCTGTCTGTCTCTGTCTGTCTATCTGTCTGTCTCTGTCTGTCTGTCTATCTGTGTGTGTGTCTCTCTCTCTCTCTGTCACTCTGTCTCTCTCCATGTCTTTTTCTGTCTATGTCTCTATGTCTGTCAGTTTGTCTCTGTGTCTGTCAGTCTGTCTTTGTGTCTCTCACTGTGTCTCTCCGTGTCTCTCCGTGTCTCTCCGTGTCTCTCCGTGTCTCTCCGTGTCTCTCCGTGTCTCTCCGTGTCCGTCTGTCCGTCTGTCCGTCTGTCCGTCTGTCCGTCTGTCCGTCTGTCCGTCTGTCCGTCTGTCCGTATGTCCGTCTGTCCGTCTGTCCGTCTGTCCGTCTGTCGCTCTCTCTCTGTCTGTCTGTCTGTCTGTCTGTCTGTCTGTCTGTCTGTCTGTCTGTCTGTCTGTCTGTCTGTCTGTCTCTCTGTCTCTGTCTCTGTCTCTGTCTCTGTCTCTGTCTCTGTCTCTGTCTCTGTCTCTGTCTCTGTCTCTGTCTCTGTCTCTGTCTCTCTATCTTTGAAAACGGGAGACATGGCTCATAGATCATACCTCCCCTCTGTTTTCCAGAAAACAGTTTTTGGTCTAACAAATTAATCATAATTCGATATGGTACAATTTAAATGGCTTAATAAACATATTACAAATATATTGCGTACGCAGAAAAACAATAACACACATTATAATTACCAATCACGTAAACTTACGTAAATTCATTGGGATGTTCATTCGCATATTTTTCTGTCATCCCAAATGCAGTGTAGTTAACGGAAATTTCTTTTTCATTCGTAACAAATGAATCAATCATATCACCAAATATGACGAGGAGAACTTGCATGGCACTTCCATGGATGACTGCACACAGAATGCCCGTCACCATGAGAGCCACATCACCCATCGTCGCAAATCGGAACTGTAATAGGATATTTACAAATAATGTATACCAGTGCGGAAACAACGTTTATTATAAAAGTGAGCTGATAAAATAAATACTAGCATCTATTTAATAATGCTGTCTACTGCGTGTGGATGTGTTATTTGTGTTATGGGGACTTGCTAGGCTAGTTGCAAAACAAATTGTTTCTAAAACTATACCATAAACACATTTTATTGCACGGAAAGACAATAGTTTAGTTGTTGTTTATTTTATATTATGCAAAATATGAACGAAACTAGATTTCATATTAAGTTTCAATAAACTAATACGGTATTAGTTCAAGGTAAACACACGCAGTCACGCACTTGACTCACTTCTGAGGTGGTGCAGAGAACGTTATTAACTCTGTGAACTTACCATGTCCTTGACGGTGACCATCTGTGGTGTTTCATCTTGTTTCTCTTGTTCACAATCAGTAGTGTCCTTAGCTTCAGGAGCCCTTTGGTCTGTCACAGCAACAGGCTCATATGCCGAGTTATCCAAGTCATCTCCACCTTTCATACCTGCGTCAAACATTACCGTCAACAAAACACACGATTCCACCTTAACAACTTGCCCCAGACTAGTCTTATGTTCACACATGACTGGGGAAGTTCGTTCGCTCTACATTGCTCTCGTTCACGGAGCTATACACCATAGAACACCTGGCTATAGACTGTGGTGTGCACTTTAACACGGACAGTCTACTCGTATTAATTGCAGCATGGTGCATTGAGATGTTATTCGACTGATTAGATCTGCCAACAAGTGACATTGTGTGACTTATTTTGTTTGAACGGTCTTAGGAACTAGGTACTACGCAATAAAATAAATGTTATATCTTAATATAATTCAGCACCCGGCGAAGCAAATCTGTAGACCTATTGGTTCGCCAGGTCCTCCACTCGTTGACTGCATCAGAATAATGAAATTAGACCCCAATTTATAGTGTTTTATGTGTTCTGGGTTTATGCCGAAGTTGCAAACATACGTGGGGCATTAACACCGGATTTGATGGTGTATAAATGAAGTTTATTATTAAGACAACTTTATTTGAGCGATACTGCGATACAACTCCACTGACAATTACTAGGAGCATGCGTTATCTATAGCACTGACCCAGATGCATTTATAGCGCTGATCGCGAATGACGCCACGCGCCAACATGAATATTCATAGATCATACATCCGGGCAGTCAGTCGGACAAACAGCACTACGCTACGCTAGTGCATTAATTATTTATCAGAAGAAGACGTCCCGGGTGCTAGTTTTGTCTATGCCCAACTTGAAAAGCACAGCGTAGACCAACCACGAAGATAGCTAGCATGACGGGGGCTAAGGAGATCTGACAACAAATCCGCCTTGTTGGAAAGGTAAGTATATTTTGAGTGATGTTTACGTCAATTTTGTAGAATATCCTAAGATGGTGATCGACTCAGTCGCTAAACATGTCCTGTGTTCTAATTTACTTTTGGTGTTTTATTTAGCGCACTCGTCCGCTACTGTGTCATGTTTATTGAAGCGTTTTGCGGGCTCTAGTCATGCAGTGCTGGTCGGGGCGCCCGTTTGACTTGCCATGTAGGTTCCGCCACATGGCATTTTTCGACCAATGGCAATGAGTAACGAGCATGTATCCATGTGGAAAGCCTCTGTTTACACGGTACACGTGACAATGTTTCCACGTGGTTCTGCTTGTGTTTATATTGTACACGTGGTGACACCACGTATTCGTAACTATTATTTTTGCTATAAAAAGACGCAGTTGTTTCGAATCGCAAATTTGAAAACGAAAAAGGAATTCGTTTTTCGTTTTTCGTTCGCTACATTTGAAAACGAAAAACGAAAAAGGAATTCGTTTTTCGTTCGCAAATTTGAAAACGAAAAACGAAATGACGGTATATACACGGACCTCAAATGCGACAACCGCGTTAGTGGAAATCCAGATCGTGTTACCGGACCTAGACATAGATATCGCTCTACAACGCACACGCACCATCTTTCGCTAATTCGCACGCACACTATACAAACATGCACGGACACAAACACATAACGTGAACGCATGCCGCACGCGCGCACTCACACATATACACACGCACGCACACATTACGCGTGTACGTACGCTCGCACGCAGCGCGTTGACACTATTATGCACAAATGCACGTGGATACGCGCCGTATTATTATACATATTATTGTTCGCGCCATATTATTATACATATTATTGTACGCGCCGTATTATTATATATTTACAGTAACAACAAACGAATGAGCTATGACAGCTCATTCGAATCTTTGGGCTGATGTTAGACGTTGCAAGGTTGGAAGGTTTGCGTTGCGTCCGCTGTACGTAAGACTCTTCAACGACTGACATCTGAATACATCGTCTTTTTGTCACATCATGCATTCATACAACAACACGAAAGAATTGTTAAAACACATAGCTTACCTGTTCAGTCAAGTGTTTTACACAGCAAATAGATCTAGTCGCAATGGTGTGCACGGTTGTTTGGGTAGCGAGGATCATAAACCGGTTGATAGACCTTTCGACACGATTTTCCCGGCAACATCTGCCACAAACAGCTACTGCACACGCTGCACTGGTCGATAAGGCGGTTGACCTCATTCCCGCCCAGCGGTCAGATGAGGTCACTATGTATATTTGCATAGCCCGCTAAGCTGATGGGTTTTGGCATCGTCCAGAGCACGCATATGCATATGCGATGGATATGTTATACGTAGTTATGTAGCAAATGCATGTTCTGTGACTTGTTCATCTAGATTCTAAATAATTGTTTTTTTATTATATTGAACATAATAAAGAACTAAAGAAAAAATCTTTTCCATTTTGTTGTCCAATTTTCCGTGGGAAAATATAAGATGGCCGCCAAAGGTCACCAATAATCGTTATATCTTTGGCAATAAACGGTATAGAAACTTGAACTTGGAGTCGTTCTTTGTGTTTTTAAGTATGAGGAATCCAAATATAACTATAGTTTGATGAAATAAAAAACTATTTCAACCAAAAACGTGTTTATTTGACCTTGAAATGTATCATGTAGATAAAACGTATACGCAATTATGTAGCAAATATACGTTCTGTGACATTTTCATGAAGATTTAATAAAAATACCCCATCTAGGCGAGAGAAAAAATGGTGTCGTTAAAATATGAACAAATATGCATCAATTACAAAAGTAAGGAGCTTTAATGTCATCACAGAGGTTCTGTATTTATTACTCAGCCTAGTGCGTGGTAAGAACATTGGGTGGCCAATGATGCAGCAAGGATAGTCATCCAGTTGGGCAACGTCGTTGCACGCCAACTGTACGTGTGATCTTTATTTCAAGGTTTTAAAAAAGGAAAGTTGTTCCGATTCGCCATGATCCCACGCATTCAATAAAATATTAATGATGCCATTGCATTAACCCTTGCAATCCGGTCACTGCTCGGAATGCCCAATGCTCGATAGAAACCTGTTCAAACATTATGTGGACAATGCAAAGTGTTTTCAATTTCACTTTTCATGTATGAAACGGTCTGGATGTCGGTTCCAGTTTATGTCACTGCAGCAATTTCTTCTTCCGTCACTACCATGCAATTGTAATCTCTTGTTGACCTTATGGCGTACCGCGTACGTACTCGTTTGACTGTGATCCATAGATATAAATAGAACGCGTTAGTTGAACAAGATCGTAAAGCTCCTATGATACGTGATACAGCGACATAAGCGTTATAATGACAGTCAATTTGATGCACGACAGTATTTATGTTTTCTGTTGTGTATTGTGCGCAAATTAACTAGAAATAAGAAATGTGGCCGCAGCTCGTTTGATGTTGAATAAAGGACAATGAATTCATATAGATAAGGTTGGTAATGGGCATAATTTATTGCCAGTTGGTATAAAACAGATATACCATGGAAATGCATGTATACAAGTAATTGTGTACGCAAAGTTAACATTCAGACATATATATACACAAGCTGTTAATATACAACATCAAAGGTGAGGGGCTACCAGCCAACACATATACAAGCAGTCAAATATATACAAAGTATCAAGCTGATAATACACAAATATTCAGTATAGAGTAGACAGCTTATTAAGAAATACAAGGGATATGTCTGGATAACAAATAAATTGCAAGTAACACACTGCAAAAACCCACAAATGTGAGGTGGAGGAGAGGAGGAGGTGGTGTCTCATAAACAGACAACTTAATATCGAATAAAACAGCAGAATATACGATACTAAATAAACACGACTCACTTTGTTCGATTCGGAAAAGAACTGGGGAAGAATGGTGGACTTTTCCCAAGATGCCCGCACTGGGCCAGCCCACCAACTGGTAGGGGTGGTAGGCTAGAACTATTTCGGATTCACATTATCAGGTAACACACAACAAACATAAATTTACTTTTGGTTATACCAAGAAGTTGTTATTTGTGTCATTGCAGTCCCAGCGCCTATACACAGCTACATGCACTGCGTCACGTTTACGCCATGATTAAGATCTTGTTAATTACTGATACTTGCAACATAAGCTACATACTTTGTCAACAAAACGCACAGGATGGGATGGATGCCACTATGGGCATCGATCGGTGGGGGACGAGGGGGACGCGTGCCCCCACTTATCAGCCTAGGAAATGTCTAGGGAGGGTACAGCGTAGGAAATGTCCCCACCACATTTTCAGTTCAAAAATAAATGCGTGGGCATGTAGCGAGATTGATCAATCCCCTCTCATAAAAGTCCATACACACGTCTAGTAGTAAAATAAATAACTCAGATATGAAGTTCTGACTACCCAGTAAAAAATCACTAAATACATCACTAAATAAATCGTTCCAGTTGCAAGCAATGAAGCGCGTATGCGTGTGTGTGTGCGCGCGCGCGTGTGTGTGTGCGTGCGTGTACGCGTGAGTTCTCGCGCGTGTGCACTAATGGTATTCAGTCACCAGTCACAGGGCCTGTAGTGGCAGCTAACCATAGACACTGTGCAGCTAACTGGTAGCTGTCAGAGAGTGGCAATTAGCAGTAACTCGAAAGGGGGTCAAATGGGTCAACTTACAGCGCGCCTACACAGCTGCAAGGTCAGCCTTTGTTTCAGTGCAGTGACCGCTGGGCACGAGCAGATAGTATTGTTGATAAATGTCCGCGCATACTTGACACCACGCTCGCCCCGACGAGAGGCTGGGAGAGGAGACGGCGAGGTCACGGTGACCCACCTCTGGAAAAGGAGCTAAAGTGTCCTGTATGGATCATGGACGGTCTCATCTTCGTTAGGAGGATAGGTTAGCATGCAGAGGCAAAGTTATGATGACATCAAAAACTTACTGTTATGTTAAAGAACAGGAAACTGGAATGTAATCAAACAGTGAAGAATTACAAAAGGCAAATCATCTTTGTATGTGCCACAGATGTTGGTGAATTGTGTGGTGATGTTATGCAACTATAAGCTCTACCAGAATGCACTGTTGAACAAAACCATGACAAACATATGGTAGAGCAATATTATAATGATAATTGTTATTCGATGGGCACACGTGAGGTAGATCAGGACCAAATCGACAGGCTTATATCCAAACTTCGTGAAGATAAATCACCGGGACTCGATGGTATAACTGCCGAACACCTTATTTTTTGGCAAATCCTCGTTACTGTTTTCACTGCTTACATCGCGATATACTGTTATATTATCCAGGGAATGAATAGATACATTATTCACCACCAGTTTTATTAATTGTTCACATACTAAAGAAATCTACACTTAACCCGAGCATTGCACATAATTATCGGCAAATTACAATATAAGCTCAATACATAATAAAATGGTTTTACCAGATACTGATTTAGTTGACAATCAATTTGGATTTCGCGAGAACCGAGGTGCGGCATTTGCCTGCAACTTATTAAATTATATTACATGCTATTTTAAATCATAAAAACCCTGTGTTTATTGCCGCCCGATTTCGATTCTGTATGTCAAGTGTTACTGTTTCTAAAGTTAATAAATTATTCATGTTTTACCTGTATACGACTGGTTACTATTATACAACTGGTATAATAAGCTGAATGCTGTAGTCAAATGGAATGGTTCATACAGTAAATCGTTTTGTGTAACACGTGGTACACGACAAGGCAGCGTTCTCTCGCCGTATCTGTTTAACAATTTTATTAATCAACTTTTACTATACTTGAATAACTGTGACGCAGGCGTCAGAATAGGTGACACACTATACAATTATATGGCTTATGCCGACGATATTACCTTATTCTCAACAAATGTTTAAGATCTACAAAATCTAATTGGTGTATGTGTTGCATACAGTAAAAGGTGGAGATTTAAATTTGGGGTTGAAAAATCGAAATGCATGATTGTTGGAAAATGCCCGTTATACCAAGACCCAACAAAGTGGAGGCTTCGTGACAAATATCTGTATGACGAAGAATCACTTAATATACTTGATGATGTATTTAATCGTGGTGGTAAATGCAGATGGGCAGGTTAATGTCAGTATGTTATACTCAGGAGCCGCTCCTCTTTATAAATGCATATGTCAACCCAAGCGAACATACGGTTTAGAATGCATGAGCAGCACCGCCACTCAAATGCGTCGACTTGAATCGTGATACAGCGACAAAGTCTTTGATTAACTAAACTATCACACAGTACAGCCTTACTTAAAGCCTTAAACATTGAAAAAGTAGAAGCTATTGTAAATAAAAATGTGTTATCCCTGTACAATAGAATATCTAAAGTAGAAAGTCCAGCGCGTCGACTGATGCAGCATTTATTGTCTGGTTATTGTTATGGTGTAACGGTACCTTGGACCCGCTTGATAGGGTGGTATCTATGGGCGAGTCGCCATAGATACCTGCATTTGTTTTAGCCGTATATTCATCACGAAAACTATAATATTTACATAATATGTCAGTGTCATGGACGGCAATGACGCTGTTATATTAATATTAATTAATATTCGTCACGAAAACTATAGTATTTATAGTATTTATATAATATGTTATATTAATATATTAATATATTAATATATTAAATATATTAATACATTACTATATTCATATATTCATATAATCTATTCATATATTTATGTATTATATATTATATTCACATATTTATATATTCATATATTTATATATTTATTTATGTATTTTGTGAGTTCATTTTGGGCAGCGATTAGTGACTCCACCTGGTGATTAATGATCAGTGTTAATTAATAAGCAGTGACAATAGGTGTCACTGCAGTTTGATCAGTGGGAAGATAGCGGGATTTTGGGGAGAGCAGCTAGGTGCGCAAGCAATGAGCCGAAACCTTGAGGCTGTGTTTTCGAGAGGGAAGTGAGAATTTGCTCTGCGTGAATGCTTCACTGATGAAAGTGCAGTAGGAAGCATGTGTTCCTGACGTCTGACTGTGGACAGGATCTTGTATTTGTGTGAGAATAAAGAAGTTGTGAAACGCAGATCCATCCTTGACAAATGATGTCGAAAGTGGGTATCGCCCTGCAAACAAGTTCAAAAGAAAGGACCGTGTCGCACAGTTGTTTTAGAATCCTGGGTGAGCTAACGTGGAATTGGCACTCGGTGGATGTGTGTGTGGTGAGGTGTAGCAGCACTGATGCTGCAGTTGTGTACTCTTACGTAGAATTATGACTCTACGTAGCAGCTATCCTTGTATGTGGTGAACGTATGTCATTTTTTGTATGTTTAATTTTCTGTGGTGGTGCTTATTCTGCATATCTGAGATTTTAGTCAGTATTTCGTCAGTCAGCTGACAACTGTTTCATTATATAGTGGCACACCTAGTCATGTTTGTAAAAACAATTACCAGGTATGTCTGTATCTTCTGAATACAATGACCATAATAATTGCCTGCCCCAGCGGGATAGGGATTTTCCCTCTGCCAGGGGGCACTGTGTACGGCGTATGTGTTGGGTGGCAGGGCGTATATGGTAGTTGCCTGCACGAGCGGGACATGGGTTTCCTCTACCTTCGGCTGCTGTGTGCTGCCCGTATGTGTAGCATTGGTTCCCAGGCTCAGGTAAAGGTACCCAATGATAGTAGTGGCAGTGGGTGTCACCCACAGAGTTATATCTATTGTGTCACCTCACTGAGGAGTTCTGGCTGAGATTTGGTCCAAGGGATATAATACTTGTCTTTGTAGGTTGTGTGAAAATGGTTGTGGTGTTTGCTCCATATGGAGTCATGGGTTGCCCGCATCTTCTAGTGGGTGTAGTCGTAAGTGTGTACTACTGTTTTGTTTGTGCTGTGTCTATTGTGAGGATTTTGGGTCACGAGTGTTTGATGTTGGTGTAATCCGTGGACGGATATCGACAAACCTGGGGCGGATGTCAAGGACAGACATGACGCTGTTATGTTTAAATATGTGTATTATGTGAGTTAATTTTGTTCAGTGATTGGTGGCTCCTCCTGGCGATTATTGATCAGTGTTAATTAAAAAGCAGTGACACGAGGCCGTTTTCGAGAGGGAAGTGAGAATTTGCTCTGGTGAGTTGAATAATAATAATAAAATACAATATTTATATAGCGCCATAATCACACGGTGCTCATTGGCGCTTTACAGTACAATAATAAACCTACAGATAAACTAAAACATTACAATATTCAGTTAAATATTTTTTAAACTTTGAAGTGGACATTTTGTGGTTGTCTTAATGATGTGGAAGCACGTGCGTACGCCTAGCTACGCCCCTGACAATAATCTAATATTGAGGTTACCAAGGCATGTACAAGTGTCTTTGTTGCATCTAGGGTGAGATACCGTCGGATTCTCCCAATATTCCTCAGATGGTAGTATCCTGTTCGACATACCGAATGTACATGCCGATTCATATTCAGGTTTAAGCCCCTCAACTCTGCCTGGGGAAACTAATGCTTTGCATTTGTTAACCGCCAGGGCGGCCTTACCCCAGATTAGGGTAGAGACGCAGATTGGCTCTCAGGCCAACTATGTCTTCTCGGCGTAGTTCCGCAGCCGACCGACAGACTAGGGTTCCAGATGTCACTGCTTTGGTTTACGTGACGTAGAACCATACTTTGTCCTACAGCGTGATTGCTTCACTGATGATCTGGCGGTGGGAAACAGGTGTTCCTGACGTCTGGCAGGTACATATTGTGATTGATTCTTGTATTTCTGTAGTATGGACATAGTTTGTGGTGTATATATGTAGTTGTCTTGGTGCTTGGTTATCGTCAGAACGGGGACATAATGGATTCACATTGCATGGTCATCACACCGAGTGGTTCAGTAGGTAGAATATGATAGATAAAATAATTGAGTTACCTGCAGTGGCTGTAGAAACGTTGATGTGGTTACGTGACAGGTTATTAAGAGAGAATACAGCTGTCTGAATGCGTCATTCAGGATGTTGTGCTGAAGACACGTGGTTCCCTTATTTTGATTAAATTCACAATTTAATGACAAACTGTTTAAAATGGTTAACGTATTTAGAAAATGTACACATCTATTTCTAATATGTATGAATAATATATATGATATGTATACTATATGTTATTGTTGTAATGCTGTTGTCTGTTTCATAGAGTACCTCAGTTTATGCTGGTGACAATGTCTCTCAGCGTAAAGATAGTGTCCTAAAGACAGTAGGTAAGGACAAGGCAAGGACAAGGCAGCATCCAGGTATCTTATCAATTTACTACAAAGACCACACATTCCAGCAATTTGTAATGGCACAATTTACTTAGTAATGAATCCCAGAATTGTTTGACAGTGTTTATAAAACAAAGTACTTTGTAATCACTGTTTAGAGTACAGCACTAAACCAACGCTAAGGCTCGACTAAGCATCACAGCATGGCAGTCAAAAAGCATGTTCCATTATTAAAAAAGTATCTGATCTGTCATTGCAGCGAAAACAATTAAATCCTTCATTCAAAACCTTAAAAGATTCTGCATTTACGTGGTTCAATGCTTTCCAACTACATTTACCAGAAAAGTAACCAAGTAAAATAAACCTAATATGTACAATTCCATATCTGTCTCAACTGCAATTTACGTAACTGGACACATATATCCTAAGGTCACTTATAGCAGATGACGTCATACTTTAAATGCAGATAATGACACATTTAGTGAGAATGTCCTTTCCGGCAACTAATGTTACATGGCTGTTTGTGAAACATTTACTATTCCATCGACTTCTTTTTCTTCTTCTTCTTTTTCTCACTACTGGCGCCATCTGGTGTTTCTGAAGCAACAAGTAAGATCGCAGTTAGCGATAACCACAACAGAACCTTAAAAATTATATAACTTATTTCACAGCAAACCATGACAAAATTCAAATGCAGTTCTAAATGAGTCACTTGTTTGTTATTGTGACTAATAAAACTGTTCCAGAGTCTGCATGCCAATGAAATGGGTCATAATGACGTGTATATCATGTTTACACAGCTTAATACAGCATTGACTGCCTCAGAGGTAGTGACGAAACAAGATTTGTTTCCACACAAATTTCAGTACCATCAGTAATCATCACCGGCAGCTGTGTTTGCTACATGTACTAAGAACTCTGGTATCCAAATGATTTAATTCAATCTGTAAAATTCCACATCTTCCACTTGCAAAAGGATTTGAGGTATGCAACACCAAGAAACAACTACTAGAACTTGTTCAAATATACAAGTAATCGCAGAATGAAAAATGCAAAATTCTCTACCAGTTACCATTATATAGAACTAACAGAAAATTACTTCAGTTAAGAAAACACGTCCACAAATTTAAAAGTAATGAAGACACCAAGTAAAATGTTCAGTTTGTCTCCCACACCAATAGAAGTGGCTATTGTTGCTGCTTACCTGTGACAGAGTTATCCATTGTCCTGTCCATGCTGGTGTCTGCGTCACCGGCCCCACTCTCTCTGTGTTTGTCTTTCTTCTTCTTCTTCTTTGGTTTCTCTGTCTGCGTCTCGGCCATTTCTCCTGTTACAAAATGTACTTATTATACAGTTACTGAAAAGCAGTCCACCGTCTGCGAAAAATAACATTTATTTGTCGTAGACAAAAGACAAACGGAAACCCTGAGTCCAGTTGCTGTGTGCTGCAGTATAGTCGACTGTCTAGGACTGTTAGCTCACTGAGCTAATTACTCTGACACTGACACAGTGTGCTGTTACAGCATGGCTTCCAGTGGATGGGCGGGAAGATTGTGGAGAAATTCATTATAGGCAAAATCTGTTCGTTATATCTGTTTTTTGTAGCATGCATGAACGCCTATAATGGAAAAGATAAGGTAAAAAAAGGTATGCAAGAAATTGTTTTGTTATATTCGTCAATTCGCTTTAAGTGTGTATATATTTCTTGGTAATATATTGTGACATATTATCTTGCTACAACTACTAATTTCATTACAAAACTGAAACAGAACTGACATAAACAATGCAGTGATCAGTTCAGTCTTGATGTCACTCACAAAGTTTAATGTTCACATATTTCTCTCAGTCCACTACTTTTCAATAAACACCAGATAACCACAGAAAATTCAACAAACACAACAAAATTATCACGTTTATGCAACTATTCTCATGTCACCTGATCATTACTATAACAGCTTGCACTATGACGCAGAATCAGTTACCCAAATATATTAAAGAGATATCTGATATATATCCTGTTAGAAACCCACCATCTTCTTCGGCTTCAGTCTTTTTTTCTTTCTTTGCTTTCTTGACCGCCGGTGATGTTGTCTGTGTGTCTGTGGTTTCGTCATTTTCAAACTTGCGTTTCTTCGGCACACTTGGAAGCGTCGAGTCAGGGCCAGCGTCGTACGTCTTCACCTCGCTGGCAACCACAATAAGAACATCAACACAGACACAAAATATAAACAGCCCAACCACTACAGCGGACAGCTACCTAAAAATGTGTACTCAGGGAAAAAATGAATCATTTCAGACTTTCTACAGTACCATGATAATTTAGCTCATTTTAAATACTTTTCAGGTTGTAGACTGGAGTGCAGAAAATGTACTGAATCATTTGTCTCAAAACACAGGAAAGGGATTTGCCCTTAACCTTGGCTATCTGAGCAATATTGCCAATAGAGGACGTTGAAGACAATCACTCTTTCTATTGAAAAATTGGGCATAACCAGCCTCAGTTTTAACTAATACACAGATCCATGTTATAATGTTACTGAGACGGTTTCAACCTTATTTGTCTTTGAGTCAATTTTTATACGAATGTCAATTACTTCACAACACTTGCCAACGTGTGTCAACAAACTGACCTCTTGTTTTCATATTTGTCCCACTTTGCCTTCGCCTTCCCAGTGCCACTAATGCGGCGATTCTGAAAACAAACCTCCAGTCAAGAAGAGCTATTCGCAGTAGTGTAGTTATTAGACGGAGTCATGAACCACAAGTTATTCACAACACAGCCAGGTGTACACTTTGCTGCCTTTTATTATAAGAGCCAACCAAGGGTGCAAACCCTGGCACACACAGATGAAGACAAGTATCTGCCAGGTTGGTTTATTTGGCTCACTAAGTGGAATATTTCCCAAGACACCACAAATACAATATGCAAACTTTATATTTACTGAACAGTTACTGCTAAAGATGTTACCCTGGCTGATTCACCTTCACTAAGATGGGTAAGTACTAACTTGACCTCACTAACCCACCTGTCTTCACCTGTCACACAGACCACGCTCACCTGTCACACAGACCACGCCTACCACATTCACCTGTCACATTCAATACACTCACCTGTCACACAGACCACGCCTACCACATTCACCCGTCACATTCAATACACTCACCTGTCACACAGACCACGCCTACCACATTCACATGTCACATTCAATACACTCACCTGTCACACAGACCTCGCCTACCACATTCACCTGTCACATTCAATACACTCACCTGTTACACAGACCACTCCTACCACATTCACCTGTCACATTCAATACACCCACCTGTCACACAGACCACGCCTACCACATTCACCTGTCACATTCAATACACCCACCTGTCTCACAGACCACTCAGCTATCACACAGATCACACCCACCACTCAGCTGTCACACATACCACATTCACCACACATCCACACCCACCTGTCACAGACCACACCCACATGTCACAGACCACACCCACCTGCCCATCCTCCATCTGTCTCAGTCTAGCCTCCAGCTTGGCGCGGTGTTCGATACCCATCTCTGAGCCAGTGTCCTCCCCCAGTGCGTCAACGCGGATCGCGAGTGACGCCTTTGCCGCGAGCATTCGAGAAATCTGAAGTAGCAATGATGACATTTACCACAGCAGTTACAGCTGTACAAATGACAATTTTACAACTGGTTTTTCCACTACACTGATGCCTGCCCAAACTGTGTTCTAAAACCCACAGAAACACAAATGTGAAAAGATTTTTATAAGAACAGTCTGAAACAGCAGGTAATTTGTCTACAACATGCTAATAAAATATTGACATACAACACACATCCACATTAGAAATATACACCGTGATCAGCAGGATAAAAATGCCATACAAATAAATCATTCATCACTGCCATAAGTTATTCCGCATTTGGCCTGCTCACGACAGCGCAACAGTCTGGAATAACAACAGGATAGACGTGATCTACAGACAGCGTGATTTGTTCCTCATTGAGTTGTGTGTCCTCAGCGAGGTTGTTACCTCAATCAGTCCACTACTTTTACTAATCATCGGAACAGTAATGAATATAGGCCAATCTCTAGAACCTCTCAAGTGCAGTACTATATTACCATCCATACACCAGGGGTAGCATTTAACACACTGGAGTAGTTTGAAATCTGTGAACAGCCAACAGTATTAGTAGCATCGCTCCCACACACATTGTACAGTAGCAGTGGCTAATCCTCAAGGACACCTTTAATCCCAGCAACATGTCTTACCTTTCCCTTGTTCTTCGGATTTGTCTGCCCCACCATCGAGGCGTGGTAGATAAGTCCATATTTGGGCGTGTCGTGCTTTGTCTTGAGAGCTCTGAACAAAGCCTTCTCTGCGCCCAGAATCTGCACTGTGGACGAGGGGTGCTTGGCCAGGTTCAGCAGCGAGCCTAAGTGTTGTAGAACAGTTCAACGTCATCTAACATCCAACTCCCACTAACGTACCACAAGATTAACCAAATTTGTCTGTTACAAACATCATTAAAAATCTGTGGCTGCTGAAGATTTCTGCATGACCACACAGGAAGTCATTGTACAGTTGATCCCACTTTAGTGCAGATGTTGTGTTATCCCAAACAGATGCACAGTGCACGAGGGCAAGGACTCGGGTGACCAGGGTGGGTGTCTATCAATTTCTCACATGGAATAAGTAACACGCTGTCAGTGGTGGACAAACGTACACACTGCGTACATGTCACACGCGTGCACATCTAAGACAGGCAACACTAGCAAAGACGGTTCCAACACACGCTACAGTGACAGGAATACACGATTTGAGATGACAGATTCTCCCTGCAGTGCCAGTGTTCAATTCTGTGTAACGCCAGATAAGTACCACTGGCAACTTGTGGAAATGTTCAAGCCATTTGATGAATTACCTAAACTTACCCCGGTGACTGCACTTATCAAGCCAAAAATGCAACAAAACAGGCAAATCTGTTTTACCCACTGGCAAATGAGTCCCCACTAAATGTTATCTAGTCCAGGTGTCTCTAAAAATGTGTCTGATGACATGAAATGGATTACATACAAACACACATGTGACACTCACTTATAAGGCACAACTAACAAGATCTGTGGTTTTGGAAGACTTTTCTACTCCTTCATTTTTTACCCATCCACCCATATTTCTACCCGCCCACAACGGTTTTTACCCGTCCAAATTACGGATGGACCAAGCTTTTGCTGGTACTGGGCAACTGCCTCAGAGGTAGTGACGAAACTAGAAGAGATTCCACACAGACTTCAGACATGAAGAACTCATCACCGGCAGTGCCCAAGTTGGAATTTCTTCTAGACTTCTGTTGACAACTAAACAATACCATTTACATCAGATGGAAACAACAACCGAGACAAAAACACTGGCTTCTTTCAACTTCACCGTTCACTTGAGACGTGTTAATTACGTTCCCCTAAGTTTACTGTCAAAGCGGTTATGGGTTTGCCATTGGTTAAAAATATTTAACATACATGACTTGTGACTATTGATGCAAAATGGCTACTAGCAAACATTTGCATCAATACATTTCACTCCATCCACATTAGCATTAAGTGGTGACAAACAAACCAATTTTTTTAACTTATTCCACTTTTGAACTTATTCTAACTCTCCCTCGATTTGCGAGCCTTCATTTATCAGTCCCCTGCTTATCACATTTTGTTTAACAAACTAAAAGAGTTCTTTCCTGCACAGACCAGACAGTCTTTCAATGAGCCAGGATTACAGCTTGCCTGACTTTTAAACACAACAGCCGGAGAGATTACCACAAAGACCAGACGTATTTTGTGTTGTTCCTCATCAGGTAGAGAGTCCTCAGTGAGGCGATTACCTCAGTCGGTCCACTACTTTTACTAATCATCGGAACAAACAAAAACTGAGGCACAGATGTAAATATTTTTAATTTATTAGAAATATTTTCACCGATAAACACCAACGGGTTCTCATGTGCCCGAGCACATGGGATGATTGTATATGATAAAATCAATGCTCTTGAAGTGGTGCAGAGTAAGCCAGAGTTTAACCACTTCTGTACCACAGCCCACAGAAACTGGTCACTGAACTCCTTGACACGAAAACTGACTGCATCATTTCAAATCAAGATTTCGGCAGCACATGCGTATTTTACTTATACAGTAGACATATTCTGAAAGTAGAATACTCAACAAGTACATTTTTATTTCATCGTTGTGAATGTGACAAATACATCGTTCATAACTAGCATAATGATACAAGTCCATGTTCATAGATTTCTTACGCGAGGAGCAGACATGGTCATGTCACCTTCTGGAGTGACATTATCATGGGGGCTGTCATCTTGCTTTTTATCAGCTGAGCAACATGACCAATAAATGTTGTTTTCTTTTCTCAAACATGTCTTGTCTCCTACTATGGCTCAGTTGTAAGATATGCCAGTCTTTAACACATTTAAGATAGTGATGATATTGGATGGTTACATTAGTCGAAGATATTAATGGAAACAGCTGACAAGACAAAACTGACCTGTCTGAGCTCTGACATGTGCACTTTTAAGATCTGCAATGACTGGTTAGTTAAAAATATGGGATAATCTCTTCTGAATTCACTGAGGCTGAGTTTGTTGGATTTGATTAAATACATAGGTATGTAATCTATGTATCCAAGGACAAAATAAGTTGCTAGGGAGAGTAAACAAAACAATTTTCAACCAAAATAAGCTAGATAATCCATTTTTGATAGGTTTAAATTTGACATAAAATACGTTTTAGATTAATACCACATATCAAAATGTACTTACGACAAAATATTGTTTTCAAAAACACATATTTTGGGAGTGCCTTGTTTCCCTTTAAACAAACATCGCTGTTTCTTTCTGGAAGTCACCAAACAGAAGTGGAAAGAGACAAACCTGCATGAGCAATGAGACGGGCCCCAACAAGTTCTCCCACCAGCACGGTGAGGTTAGGTGCAATGGCCAACATCCGGTTCTTGAGGTAGTCGTACAGCTGCGCTCTGTACTCTGATATCTCAATCACCTGACAACAAAGCACAAACCAACTCAGCAGCGAGCTCGACACAAGGCAAACTCACAACACACATCACCACGTGATAAGATACCTGACTGTAGATATACAATTAGTCTTCAAACAGTGCCTCCAACCACCTCAACTGCGGCATTCACAACATATAGGATCCTCAGACCACCCCAAGTGAGACATACACCACGTATGGGATCCTCAGACCACCCCAACTGAGGCATTCACCACGTATGGGATCCTCAGACCAACCCAACTGAGGCATTCACCACGTATGGGATCCTCAGACCACCCCAACTGAGGCATTCACCACGTATGGGATCCTCAGACCACCCCAAGTGAGACATCCACCACGTATGGGATCCTCAGACCACCCCAACTGAGGCATTCACCACGTATGGGATCCTCAGACCACCCCAACTGAGGCATTCACCACGTATGGGATCCTCAGACCACCCCAAGTGAGGCATTCACCATGTATGGGATCCTCAGACCACCCCAAGTGAGGCATTCACCATGTATGGGATCCTCAGACCACCCCAACTGAGGCATTCCCCTATGTATGGGATCCTCCCCCTGGGCTTCACCACGTAGGGAAGACCAGGCCCAACTGAGGCTTCAGAAACGAGGGGAAATTGCCAAACTGAGGCTTTTCACCATGTGTGGGATCCTCAGACCACCCCAACTGAGGCATTCACTACGTATAGGATCCTCAGACCACCCCAAGTGAGGCATTCACCATGTATGGGATCCTCAGACCACCCCAAGTGAGGCATTCACTATGTATGGGATCCTCAGACCACCCCAACTGAGGCATTCACTACGTATAGGATCCTCAGACCACTCCAAGTGAGGCATTCACCATGTATGGGATCCTCAGACCACCCCAAGTGAGGCATTCACCATGTATGGGATCCTCAGACCACCCCAACTGAGGCATTCACTATGTATGGGATCCTCCTGGCTTACACACACCAGGAAGAAGAGGCCCAACTTTCTGTCTGAGCAAGACGAGAATTGCAAATTACTTTCTCATGTGTCAGGTGCTGGTTATGTTGGAATGTTTTTTCAAAAAGCCTGGGAATCAGTATATTTTTGTAATTTTTTACCATGTATCTGCCCCACCGACCCTTGTGGTCAACTATTAGTAGCTTCATTCATCCACCTCCCAATCCATGTCTGCCTTCATAAATGTAGGTAATAATTACGTATCATTCTATAACATTTCTTTTAAAACACTACATAAATGACAATTTCTTACCCTCAAACAGGCATTATATTTTAGCTTACTTTTTTTTAAATATATATCGTTATTGTAGTATAGCTGTATTAGTCTTTTGTTTTTAATTTCACGTTAAAAAATATAGTTTAATCTTTAAATATATACTAAATATAATTTATACACAGTATATTTTAGAAAGAGTTTATCATGTTTCACAGCGTATCACTTACTATACCGTGTGTAATTATTACTATTATTATTTAATCAGTAACACCCAGTCTTATTAATTTTAACATTTAGTCCTTTCAAATTACCACGCACGTATTCACCCGTGAATGAGGACAGCTGACATGGATTTGAAGGTGTAAAAATTTATTCTATTTATTATTACTATTACAGCCAGCACCCACCTGATCACACAGGTAGGTGATGTTGAGGATGTCTTCGTCTGAGATCTCCGTTCCCATTGAGATCTCGGCAGCTTCCTTCACTTCCTGTTCTACCTCCTCCGGCAGGTAGGCGGACAGGTCCAACTTGGCCGCAGTCGTACGGTCACCTACACACACAGTCCTGTCTGTCAGCACCTCACGCTCAACGTTAGTGACATCTGTTGCATGAATCTAACCCCAATTCACGGCCACCCTGGTAAAGGGTCAGGCCACAACAATGGTTTTATCTTTACACCTTCGTGTGATTGAATACTTTGATATTACTTTGGCATCTTTTTTGGCATCTTGCAGCTGTGACATTTGTAAATCGCACCCGATTTCATTTATGCATTTTTATTGTAATAAACTAGATCTTATTCCTCTTATCTCACCCACAAACTCGTGTTGCCACCTGAATTAAAGTATTTAATTTTTTTCATTTGTGGGACAATTGAGATAATAGAAACTCAGATGAAACAAATTAAGTGCACTATGAACCTCTCTGTGCTCTGATAATCAGCGTATATCTTCACATCACATCACCACTCACCCATGGCCTTGATGACCTTGGCGAATGCGAGGTTGTCCGTGATAATCTTGCCAAGCTCTGGGAAGTGCCAACCGTACCACTCTCGTGCTCGCATGATGTAGTTATTGAGTTCTTTGTCAAGGTCATCCAGCAGTGAGATTGCCTGCACTATCATCGTGTCCACTTTATCAGGGCTGAACTTGAGTTTGTATCGAGAAAGACTGAGCAACAGAAAGAGAAACTGTGTCAAAATCTAGACGAAGCATCAAGTTGATACTGAGGAGTCTGCATTTGTTTGGCAACTATATATCGTTATTGTATATATGATTAGCTTGTTTTTAATTTCACGTTAAAAAATATAGTTTAATCTTTAAATATATACTAAATATAATTTATACACAGTCATTTTAGAAAGAGTTTATCATGTTTACAGCTATCATTACTATACCGGGTAATTATTATATTATTATTTAATCATACACCCAGTCTTATTATTATAACATTTAGTCTTTCAAATTACCACGCATGTATTCACCCGTGATTGCACTGACAGGATTTAAGGTGAAAATTAATTCTATTTATTCCATTGCTATTAACAGCCAGAACTGATCCCAGGTATATGTTGAGGATGTCTTCGCTGAGATCTCATTCCATTGAGATCTGGCAGCTTCCTTCACTTCCTGTTCTACTCTCTGCAGGTAAGCGGACAGGTACAACTTGCCGCAAGCGTACGGTACACATCACAAGTCCTGTCTGAAAGCACCTCGCTTCAACGTTAGTGACATCTGTTGCATGAACCTCCCAATTCACGAGCACCCTGAAAGTGGTCAGGCATAAATATGGTTTTATTTATACACCTTCGTGTGATGAATACTTTGATATTCTTTCATCTTTTTTGGTCATCTGCAGCGTGACATTTGTTAATCGCACCCGATTTCATTTCACGCATTTTTATTGTAATAAATTAGATCTTATTCCTCTTATCTCACCCACAAACTCGTGTTGCCACCTGAATTAAAGTTATAATTTTTTTCATTTGTGGGACAATTGAGATAATAGAAACTCAGATGAAACAAATTAAGTGCACTATGAACCTCTCTGTGCTCTGATAATCAGCGTATATCATCACATCACCACTCACCCATGGCCTTGATGACCTTGGCGAATGCGAGGTTGTCCGTGATAATCTTGCCAAGCTCTGGGAAGTGCCAACCGTACCACTCTCGTGCTCGCATGATGTAGTTATTGAGTTCTTTGTCGAGGTCATCCAGCAGTGAGATCGCCTGCACTATCATCGTGTCCACTTTATCAGGGCTGAACTTGAGTTTGTATCGAGAAAGACTGAGCGACAGAAAGAGAAACTGTGTCAAAATCTAGGCGAAGCATCAAGTTAGAGAAAGAAAACCATATTTACATGGGAGACATGTCTTGTGTACAGCCTTAATTATGATGGTTTTTATGAAATGGCACAATTGTATGCCTGAAAGGTTAATACTGAGGAGTCTGCATTTGTTTGGCAACTATTATGATAAAAAATATATGATTTAGACAATTGCGATATCTGGATAGAAAGAAACATGTTTTTAAATTATACTGGTTCATTTACAGACTAGTCAAGTCAGGTGGAAGTCTGTTACTGAATTAGGAGAAATAAAAAAAATATTTAAAGACATCGTAGATTCTTGGTTGACGTCTCACGATTAATATAACACCATTACTTCAATATAAAAACATTATTTTTGCGTGTACCATTTTGCCAGTACAGCTGCCAATCACACATCTACGTCTCTCTACTGAGCTGACCTGTGGGCGAGACCCAAGGACATGGCCGAGAGCTCGGATTGAGGAAGGCCGGTCAGCAGACTGTCCATCTGGGAGCGAATACACCTCATCAGCTCTTGGACGGCGCTGTTGGACACACAGTGTAGACTCAGCTTCTCCTGCAAGCAGCCAACGCCACTATACACAACCACAGGTGTCACCACTGGTCACAGGGGGCCACTGACTGTCTCAGAGTGCTTCATGAACGCCATCGTCATAGCTACAGGCAGACTGGACACGTGTATAATTCCTGCTGTTTCAAATGCAGACATACACAATCCACTATTGATTTAGGCCGATTACTGAAATTTGAATGTTTTCACAGCGTATTTATTCAGTTCAAAAACTATTGCCAATTTTTTATTGTATCGATCTTTGTTAAAATATGGATTACACTGTGTACGTGCACCTCGAATGCCTGGAACCACATTGACCGCCACTGACCCACTGAGATGACCTCATCACTGACAGTCAAATGACCACTGCTGCAAGGAGCAACAGTTCAAGGACAAACCATCTGCTGTCAAGTGTCAACGCCCACAAAGATAACACAACCAGCTAAGTTAACTGGTTTTGCAAAGTACAACAACAGCTTCGACAGACAACTCCAGAGTGAGAGATAGGAGAACAGCGCTGTGAAATCCCTAAATTTTATTTTGTTACAAATAATTATTTGTGTCGTAATATGTATGGCTGTACTCTGTAGTATAACAAATTTGAAATGTAATTTATTATTAGTGCAGGTCAAATTTTTATGAGCAGACAGTACATGGTCTGATTAAAAACAGCAGTCTGTCTAAGACAGTTCTACATGCAAAACTGGTCTCCTAAAGCTGCATTTGTTTATACATGTTTATAAATTAAATCTTGGGGAATTCTCCCAAGCTTGTAATTCATCCTCAAAGTATCCGCACTGAAATATAATCCCTACATGTCCCCAAAACAGTTCAATTAATTCTGGAAAATGACCTTTTCCCTGCAACACTGGGCAAGTCAGCTTGTGTATTAATCAATTCAATAAAATTTCCAGAGTATGACTAGTTGGTCCCTGTCAAATTCCACAACCTCTGAAGGATATCATGCAAATAAAACAAACCTTGCCTTTTATAACTCTTAAAAATGCCAAATATTTCTGGCATCAAATGGAAGGAGTGCCTCAGAGGTAGTGACGAAACTAGAGATGTTTCCACACAGGTTTCAGTAACAATGGTATCGTCACAGGCAGTCTTACAGGGCATTAAGGTTACGGAATTGAATTTGTGTGCAAGGTCGGTTGTCAGTACCTTGATACAGTTGCCAAGTTTAGCATCAGCCACAGCAAGTGTCTCTTGCACGTCCTTCACGACAAGTTTCTTCAGCATCTTCTTCAGCGTCTTACCCATCTTGCCTTCGATGGATGCCGTCACCGCTAAAAAAATTCAATGTGTGTAAGTATGTTTATTTAAGACAAAAACTACCATAAACTGCACACCCAAACAGGTACAAGCAAATTTTAAAAGGAAGTAAGTTAAATATAGTTAGGCAAAAAATGTATGGTCAGAACAAATTATAATCATTAAATAAGTCTACACATTATACAGTGATAAGATAATGACATGATCAAAACCTACAATCCAATAGAACAATGCCAATTTACCCAATGTTATCTAAATTTTTGAAAATTAAATATGGTATTTTATTTAGCATTCAACCTACCAGCCAGCGCTTCCGTAGTGTCCTTGAACTTGGTAAACTGCTTCAGCTTTAATCTGTCAAAGAACCAGAAACATGAAACCTGACGTTTAAAAATTTACATTATATATTGTTTTTCATATTGCACACTTCATAGGTTCAGGTACAAATTTGCAAACATTCAGTCAAATTACAAAATCCTTTACTGTTTTAATTTAGCAGTGTGTAGATTTTATGTTACTTGTTTATTTAGGATTGTTCAAACTGACCAAGATGTCTATACAGCGAGTCTCACTGCCTTCGGATCAATGCTGCTCGTTCTTTTGAAAAGTGACTGCGAAATTATATATTTTTTAGACTGGGTACTGTTTGCCAGTAATGAATATATTATGCAATCAACCTGAATAATATTTAACACAGGAACAATGGTTGCATTCTGCAGAAAACAGCTTAGCAAAACTGCGAACCAGAGACTATCTACCAGACTTGCTACGTTATGAGGCCATACTCACAGATGACTTGCAGCTTCAGGGGACTCAAAGTCTTTGTACAAGTCTTCTGCCTCTTTAAGCTTCTTCTCGTCAAGAAGCTGAAATAAATGGGGCCGTTTCATTATAATGAACTATCGTGGTAGCATATTAAATTTAAGTGAACAATTTAATACATATTTTATCATGATTGAATATAGTTTTCCAGGCCACTTTTAAATGTTAGGCCTATTGAAGAGACACCTTCAAATGCAACGCCTTTTAAAGATTGTGCCGCAAGTTGCATATTTAACAAATACATGCAGGTATATATGGTACAGCCTTGCATCTTCCATCACTCATCACTCGAGTCATGCTCTCATCAGCCTCAACCTCACGAAATTGAAGCAACACAACAGCCAGACCAAATAAGAGCCCAAATAATCTGGATCGAACTATCCGCCGACGAGGACGGAATCCGTCTAGGGTAGAAGTATGGTCAGTTATAGTATTTTGTAGCTACAGTATGTCACTAATTGATTTTAGCTTGTAATAATCTCAGCGTGGGCCACGATTTGGCGGAGTTGTATCGGGAGTCGGGTCTCGTGGTGGCGGTAGTAACATTTTATCGACTGCAGGTAGTCGAGCGGCCACGCACCTAGACATTACAACACATAGATCGTCTAACGAATTCTGGCATGCCATAATCACAGATGTCATTCGGTGACACACCTTAAATATTGCATATCCAGCCGATGTTTCGAATAACACCAACATTTTCACTTGTTCGCCACGAGGAAAGGGATATACGATGCGCATGCGCCAGCGGAAGTGCAATTAATATCACGCCCTCTATCGGTTTATAGGCAAGCTACATTGAAATTATGTTCGTTGACATAATAACACACCTCGTGGACATTTCGCGTTGCGAGTATACTATTATATAAGCTTTTTGGTGTAATTCTGCCTTTACGTTAGTTATAGCCTAATTATTTGTGAAAGTATTTAAAATATTTAATAAATTATGGAGTTATCCATTCCGACCAGTCAGCAGACGGCGCCACTGTAGACAGGGCTCAATGTGATCCAAATTTAGTTGGTTCCCAGCCCAACACAAGGCGCCACCACAGCGCCTTTTCTGGTTTACAGTACTTCTCAACGGCCCCTTCGACAGCCAAATATATTTAATTGACATTTAATAAACGGGGTGGCTGCCACCAGAGCAACCGTAATGGTTTTAGTCTCAGTTTCCTCGGCCCCTGTTTGGTTTATATACAGCAACAATTCGATTGACATGTTACTTGATAATTTGACCCTCTGTGTAAAGGTCTAGGCCTAGCTTCGACAGCCAAATATATTTAATTGACATTTAATAAACGGGGTGGCTGCCACCAGAGCGACCATAATGGTTTTAGTCTCAGTTTCCTCGGCCCCTGTTTGGTTTATATACTGCAACAATTCGATTGACATGTTACTTGTTAATTTGACCCTCTGTGTAAAGGTCTAGGCCTAATTACTTATTAGTTATTTCTTATTTAATAACACGTATACGCAATTATTAGTAATTTTAGTACATCACGGCACTAATGCAATACTATTTCATAATTGAGCT
>JAODUO010000685.1:30000-95000 GCA_025642075.2 Ridgeia piscesae | reverse complement strand
AGAGCAACAGAAAACGCGATATTTATTGCCGCATCATAGCCTGACATATTTTACAAATAAATGTAAATATACTTTCGCGGTCACATTGTGTACAGGAGTTTAATCGAGCACATGCACATGCTTGCATGTTTCCGTGAATGCATAATGCTTATTAAAAATATCAACTTTTAAGATGTGTCACGTTTTACCTTCTGTGACGTCATTGGAATTACAAGCTGAGACTCGCTTGTAGTCGAACGCAGCGCCCTCCATCGGATACTGCGAGTCGGCGCAACCGCAGCGGTCAATGACGTAGCTCTGGTAACACGTGGCGTAGCAGGCCTGCTCCGATGAAACCGCAACGCGAATTTAGGTGATCAAGCCAATTCGTAACTATGTGATATTTACGTATAATTCGTATTGTGTTTTGTGATGACGTATAGCGCCACTTGGTGACGTCTTAATAGCAGTTTAAAAAAAGTTTGTTGCACGTATATACAATAAAATCAACTTGTATTTTCGATGGAAAATATACATACGTTGCAGTTTACGTATATTCCTATTAAAACAACAGTACAAAATATAGTGTACAAAATCAAAGTGAAATCGAGTGACGGAAAATAATACGATTATAAACTTTATATGTATACTTTGTTTGCCGTTAAATGCAGCCGAACAGTAACCACCTAATTACTTGATCAATGTGTTTAGCCTACGTGCAGTCAACAATGGTCTGGCCACGTACAGCAATGCTGTATCTGACGGGGTAGACCTCCTCGAAGACACTCCTCCTGATGTTCCGTTCCGTCGTGTCGGTGCAGTTGCCGTACGGCTCCGGCAGACGAAACACATTGAACTGCAACGGAAGATGTCCACAGCACGAGGCTAAGTCAGTGTGTTGTGTTCCTTGTATGAGGCGGTAGACTCAGTAATGTACGACTGGCTGCTACTTTGAGTGTACTGCTGTCACGGTAGAGTGAATGCGTGCGTGCGTGCGTGCGTGCATGCGTGCGTGCGTGCGTGGCGGGCATGCCTATCTGTGTGCATTCGTGCATGGTCAACGCCTGCGTGCGGGTGTCATATTGCATGTGATATTTATATTATTCAGTAGGCCTAATCACCTAATTTACAATTTGTTTATCAATTTATATGTTATGTTTGCGTATACATCAATTTATATAAAAGTATTTGATTCACCTAATCATATATTAAGCTAAATTATGTTTTAATTGTACATAATCAAAGTAAACAGTAGATCACATCGTTTTCTCGAGTCCGGTGAATGATGATCAGATGTACCAAAAATATATAAGCTAGCAACAATGTGGAATTCAAAACACGCTAAACATGCTCAATAGAAGGGTCTCTAGTATATTTTTGCCTAGTAGCAGCAATGACGTTTTATTCTAAACAATATGTCGTAAAACAGGAGCACAAAACAGTAACTGCACAAATTAAGTAGTCTTGTTTTCATAGTGGAATTCTAAAAATATAAATAACACAACAAATAAATGGATTCCCGCTAAGCGATAACAAAACAACTCCTAAACCGTTTTGCAGTGGTGTCATCCACGTTAACAGTTTGGGGCGTTAAAGAACAACTAATGACAAGAACCACTGAGGCCGACACGTTCCCTGGCACTGACCACCCTCAGTGCCAAGGTAGAAAGGACAGCCTGGCATAAGTGTTCTGATATGAGAAAGGCTGACTAGTTCAATGAGAACTTATTAGATCATAACACTGTAACCACGGTATATACAGAGTAGTTGGCTAATAGTACCCGGCCGAATGATGGAAACAACTAAGTTGTGTGTCGCCACATTTCTCCAACACACCCATTAAAGCGCTCTCGGAGTCGCCAGCCAGCCAGCCAGCCAGCCAGCCAGCCAGCCAGCCAGCCAGCCAGCCAGCCAGCCAGCCAGCCAGCCAGCCAGCCAGCCAGCCAGCCAGCCAGCCAGCCAGCCAGCCAGCCAGCCAGCCAGCCAGCCAGCCAGCCAGCCAGCCAGCCAGCCAGCCAGCCAGCCAGCCAGCCAGCCAGCCAGCCAGCCAGCCAGCCAGCCAGCCAGCCAGCCAGCCAGCCAGCCAGCCAGCCAGCCAGCCAGCCAGCCAGCCAGCCAACCTTATATATTAAAAAGTAATAAAACGACAACTTCTACTATGCATAAATCCTTGAAAACCAAACTCAGAGGCAACATGTACAAAAGGGTTGATCAGTACCAGAGAAAGTAATAATTCCGGTTGTCAAGAGATGGATTGATACGCCAGGGAGCTACGGTGGATAGATATTAAAGTTATATAAGTACGCTTTAAAATTAGTGCGGAATTTGGCAATATTTTCAACTGATCTAACACTAGAAGAATCAAATCCCAAACGGTAGGTGCAGCTACAGAAAAACCCTAGTCCCAATATTAGTATTTACTCTAGAGCAACGTTCGGCTAACCCTGGTCCGCGGGCCAAATCTGGCTCGCGGACGGTTTCCAA
This sequence comes from Ridgeia piscesae, assembly GCA_025642075.2. Taxonomy (NCBI): domain Eukaryota; kingdom Metazoa; phylum Annelida; class Polychaeta; order Sabellida; family Siboglinidae; genus Ridgeia; species Ridgeia piscesae. Next base: position 92,537 of record JAODUO010000685.1, on the reverse strand, counting down.
CTGGCTCGCGAAACAGAAACCACCCCAGTGGGCCCCCTAGATCGCACGCGAAAGTCCAGCTCGGTACTTGCAACACTGAGTGAGATCTCGGTCTACCACCAAACCAACATAAACAATTGTTTTTTAAATAATTATAGGCATAACTCACCTGGCGGATGCCGATGATACTCATCTGTCCCGGGGCAGCCAGGACACCCTCGTCTTTCGGGAAAGGCATCCGACCCCGGGGGTGCACGACAATCCGGGCCCCGGCAGAACTTTCGATGTCTTTCATGTAGTCGTCTTGTCCAATGTTCAGTGTCAGAGTCAATCCTAAAGTTAAACAAGTCTTGTTAGGATGACGGTTTGCTTGACAAGAAAAACTTACGTCATTAACACAGGAGATCATCGCAGAACGTCAATGTCGTCCCACCTCCCTTCCCCTCCTTCCTCCCCTCCTTCCTTCCTCACAACAATATGACGACACCAATAAATAAATTGTTGAATGCTGAAAATAAAATCTCAGTATAAATTATTTAGTAATACATATTGTTTTTCATTTGGTACTCCCCTCATTAAGAGAAAATGTATAAACATGGACATGATAATGTCACAATAGTAACAGAGGTCAATTGTCGGAAAGCCAAAATGATTAGGCTATGCCAGTTTATACAACTCCGTGAGACCGTTTACGTTTTCCAACACAAAGTTGTTGCGAATGTGTACAGCCATCTGTCCACATTATGCTTCCGTTAATATCCATTACATCCGTACGTTATACAAAAGGCAGTAGCCACTTCGCGTCTTTGGTTACCGTATCTTGTTCCGGTGAGCTCCTGCACTCTGGGTGTCTGCGTCTGGTTCCACTCGGAGTTGAAGATGTAGCAATTGCCGTGGTGTGTGTCGTAGAATGTCGCAAAATCACTGCAAACATATAATATAAAATTTGTGGCATTATCTTGCATTTGTCTTTAGCATTTCTGTTAAACACACTGTGCCATATACATGATGTTTGTAAAGAGTTTGGTCGACAGACTGGATGGTTAAAATTAGTTATATGTTTAGTTATTCACTGTTAGCTTACGTTCGATTTAGTTAGTTAGTCAATCCAACTCAGTTGAGTTGCTAATAAAACTTGTGTTATTATTATTATTATTATTATTATTATTATTTTATTTTATTTTATTTTATTATTATTATTATTATTATTATTATTATTATTATTATTATTATTATTATTATTATTATTATTATTATTATTATTATTATTATTATTATTATTATTATTATTATTATTATTATTATTATTATTATTATTATTATTATTATTATTATTATTATTATTATAGTATAAGAACTGTAATGCCATATTATGCATCGGAGAATACACCTACTACTACTACATCACGACCCCGCGAGAAGAAGGCCGATGCCGACTCAGACAGAATTGCGACGTTCTGTAGACGAGGCGTGCCCACGGAATGCAATCGTCTGCGTACAACGACTACCGTTTCGCTAACTAGCGCTAGTCGCCTGTGTAAGGATAATGAGACCTTTCGAAACTTCACGGACAAAGGTAAACGGACTGTGAAATATGTTAAAATGTCACTCATTTGTGTCATGTGTCGTGTGTGTTTGTAAATTACAATAGCGTGCATGTGTTTATGTGTGTGCATTATTTAATGTCTGTACGAGTGCATAAAGACTGGGGCGACCAATATTGTAACTATAGCGGCCCTGATTGTAACCATGGTGACTTTGATTGTAACTGTGGTGACTGTGATTGTCACTGTGATTACCCTGATTGTAATTACGATGACTCTGATTGTAACATGGCGACTCTGATTATAACTATGGTGTCTCTGATCGTAACAACCTGATTGTAACGGTAGTAACGTTGGTTGTAACTGTGGTGACCCTGAATGTAGCAGTAGTCGTAGCTGTAGCGACTCTGAAAGCACAACTACCTCATGTAACATTTGGATCCTGCAAATTCGCAGTCGAGAATGAGTTCTAGATCCGAATATCCTATGTTCTGTCTGCTCTTGGGCGGCAGGTCAGCCAAAATCTCCATCATTCTATTTGTCCTGAGGAAGTCGTCCATCAGTGGTCGACGTTTCGGGTACAAGTTGTCGTTGGTGTCCTTGCTAGGATCTGTAACATGTGTCATTATTCAATCAGACTGCGACGTATATCACCCAGACAGAAAGGTATCAGATAAGTGATCGGTTTCTTTGTCAATAAATGCCTTGTCGCGTATGCCTATGGTAAAGCTGTCATTTAATTTGTTTACAATCTTACTCCACTGTTTTAAGTAAGATAGCACAATCTTCGAGTCCCTAGCTTGTTGTCTTTGGTGATAAGTGATGCTTTCTTTTATTCCTCTATGTTGTATCCAAATCTGTTTTCTTGCTTTCGGCAGGCATGTTTTGTTCCTTTGTTTAGACATGTAGGATCATGTTGACATTTTCAACATGTTTAATACCGCATAACCACACAGTTGAGTGTGTACGCTACAAATGCGCCTTCTGTGGTATCAGTGCCGTGATACATCGTGATTCAGAGTGTATTTATTTGTTGATTTTCAGAATTGTCTTCAACACTCCGGCGTCTTATTAGAAACATTACATTCGAAGGGGGAACAAGGGGGTGCTCTTGGCGATTTATATAGCACTGTCTCTATAAGTCATAGTCTAGATATTGCTACTGTCGCACATACCATCGCGACACTTAGAAATGACGGGTGGCTGGCGACGACGTTTTTACCTATGGACTCTGTGTACTTGCCTACAAACTACCTGACTGATGTCAGTGTTGAGCCGAGAAAACAATACTGGCATTATAATCATCCATGCTGTTTACGTACCTACAACTATGCGCTCACACAGCGGAACATTCTGACTGCTGCATTCGACGCTCTGCCACTGGCCGTCCCCGACTTGGCTGATGACGACACATCCGGCCGGTGTTTTCGGGTAGCCTGTCTTCCACGCGTCGTAGTTGCCGAGATCTCTTGTGCCATTCCACTTCCAAACCAATTCGTTTTTATCGGCCACAGCTGTTAGCGATATCCACACCCTGGAACAAGAGCAGTGTCTTGTGGCTGCTGAGGTGTCTACGTCTCCGGGCATGTTAGTTTAGGACCTACTGTTTGGCTTCCACCTCCTCGTACGTGCAACATCCAACTACTAAGTCTATATTGCACTGCATTTGCCAACTTTCACGGAATTTTGGAATTCTCTCGGAATTTTGTTAAACCCCGAACTCCCGGAATAGAAACAGATCTTCCGAATGTTGGCTTCAGATCGTCAGTAGCATCACCGGTTTTTCAATGCCCAACCCGACCTTTTCGGTTGAGATTCACGACAACTCTTCAACGACACCACCTTATTTTTCCGTATTTTATTTTATTTCCTGACGATCTGTCTCGAATCTCCCACGTTTCGAAAACCCAAAGTTAGCAGGTTTGATAACAGCGAATTATAAACTTCCCTAATTCTGTCCCAGTTATTGCATAATGAGAACGAAGCCACGGTACATTTAAATAATATTTCAAAATTTGACATCTCCGCCGCTGGTCGCCGCCATTACTATCGAGCTACATTTGGGTTGAATCGCTCCTATGCAATCATTGTAAATTGTTGATTTTATCTGAATAAATTCATTAATACCTATTTCTACACGAAATATGGTGCTCTATTATATCTGGTAGGCGAAATATAGATCAACGAATAGTTAGAAAGCCTGTTCGAAATATAAAAAACTGAAATTAAATTACAGCGATTTATAACCAATGAAACAATTTAAAACGCGATGCTTTTTCATTCCTCATTAATATTCATGAATGAATGAAGGAATGACCCGCAAATTCGAACTTGCACCGTCGGCGAACTGGACATTAATGTCAACCAAATTGAAATAAATTAAGTGACATGTATGTTAATTACTTCGAATGTGTTCTGTGCATCCGCAAATGTAATTGCTCGCAGCGAATGGAAACGTTCCCCGCACAGGAACTGGTTAGAAAATTCAGGGGAATTCCCCATTCCACATACAATTGAAAGTTTATTCTTGTTTTTGCGATGAGTTGTTTGGTAATGAAATTATAAAAAAAATCGTCACTTTATATTGATTACCCAGGAGCCAGTCAAACCAAATGTAGCTCAAGACTCTTGGCGGCGACCTGTGCCCGTCGTCAGTTTGAACAGTTACTTAAAATATACCATAGCTTTGTGCTCATCAAATCATGGTCACATATCTTCTAAATGTGGCAACGGTTGCTCAAGCTTTTCACCTCCTCTTTAATGTATCGTAGTTTTCATAGAGACATTATAATCTGCAATTTATTACAATACCTATACAATAACCGATGGTTCTCATGTTAGCGGTATGCTTAATGCATATACGAGAGTCTACCTGGCCATATATACTCATTGCTTTTATTTACTCTACGTAATGTGTATTCTATGGCCGAATAAGTGTTTCTGATTTTAGCATGTTTGTTGTTTTAAAGAGAATGAATATATGCTAACCCATTCTTGCAGAGTGTGTGACGTTTCAGGTGAAGCATTTGATCATCCGTGTCTATCACCGCCATGGGGCTGCTATAGTCAACGCAGGCGATGTTCAATTCATCGTAAGTACCCTCGGGCACAACAGGGTAGTAACATGTATTGTTGGTACCATCGTGGAACATTGCTACTTCTTCATATGCCGGGATTGGCGGACACCTTGCCGTAGAATCTAAATCAGAAAGAAAGAAACATCAAGCTGTATAAGGTGTTATTTTAAATAGCTTACAACTGATGTACAATATATATTTATAAATATATATATATATATATATATATATATATATATATATATATATATATATATATTTATAAATATATATTGTACATCAGTTTTATTTGTGTGTATGTTGCGTGCGTGCATGCGTGCGTGCGTGCGTGCGTGCGCGGGTGCGTATGTGTAATTAGACCAGTTGTGCATATGAATTTGCCAAAATACCTGAAATGACGAACACATATTGCTACCAAAATTAATAAATTCCAATGTGTTTAATGGTGTTTGCATTAAGGATGGGACGAATCTGGAATTTCATTCGAATCGAATATCGAATCGAGTATCCTCGAAATTTCGAGTAGGAATCGAATAGCGAATCGCATACGAATATTCAGTGGTTTAAATTCGATTGGATTGCTAAGTAAAGAAGCTGCTGAGATGTCTTGCCGGGACGCGGCGCCATCCCGTGGCCACGGCCACAAGTCCGTGCCGGAGTCGTCGGCATCGTGGCCATACGCATCGATCTTTTTACTTTTGCTTACTTTCTGACCTAACCATGAAAACGACTTCTTACAGCCGCCAAACTTGTCATCACAAATTAAGAAAACAAACACGCGCAAAACTCGACATTATCTACAGGGTCTACGCGGAGCTCGGCGCTTACCGTAACATCGGTCATTTATCGCAGGCGTCGCTAAATAAATGAAATTCACAAATTCCGGTTTTATGCTAACCCTAACGTAACCGTAACAGTAACTAAGCCTCGGCTAACTTCAACTAATCCTAAACTTACCCGAAACCCTAACCTTAATCCTCAACCCGACACTGCTAACAAAAGACCCATCGACACAATACCGATATTACAGTAAGCTACGCATAGCGGCCGCGGACGGCGATGACTCCGGCGTTATCGGCGAGTTTGTTTTGTGAAGTTTATTTGTCTAAGTAATATTAGTGACTTTATTGTGTAACCTAGTGTGTGTATATGTATACGTATAAGATATGTGAGGAGTAGTTTGGCGGTTGAAGTCTTTTTCATAGTTAAATCAGGAAGTTAAAAGATCGTCCGGAACCGATTTTACGTCGGTGGACATGAAGGGAAATGTTTGAGCGATATTCGTGTATTAAAACTAGAATGGTCGAATTTCGAATCGAATCGAATAGCGGGGAAACGTTCGAATATTCGAAATTTTTAATACGAATCGAATATTCGTCTCATCCTGAGTTTGCATGCGTCTTAACAGTCAGGTTTATTTTTTTAATGTTTAGTGTATATATATAACTTAGTATATTATTTTATTTAACCATTTCACTGAATTTTAATGTTGGCAAAATATATTATTTTAATTAAACAGAACAGTGCAATTGCATGCTACCTGTGTGGATTTGTGGATTTTGTTGAATGTGTGTACAATCCTACTGAAACGTTGCAATAATATTTTTTGTATTACTTTGTCCATAGCGCTTTTCGCACATCCCGTTTTGCCTAGACGAGCATTTCTCGCTTATCCAAGTGCAATCATCTGCCATGTAGGTGCACATCGGGAACTCCATGAGATAGTCTTCCGCCAAAGTTCTGGATGTCATCTCTTCCCCGTCTCCCCAAACCCACCTCGACCGCCGCGGATCATCCTCCTTACGTAACCAGACCCACAGGCTGAAACACATGAGAGAGACAGGCTTGGAGAAACGGTGCCGTCGGCAACGAGTGTTGTCACTGTGAGCAGCACTGCACAGTGTTAGTGGACGAAGGTATGTGAGTAGTAATTGGAACACAGCGAAGTCAACTAATTATCGTTAATCGGTATCTAAAAGTCTGCCACAATCATTTTAAAAGACGTACAATGCTAGGCACATCCCTTAGGCTGCGTTTTCTTCATAGGTTTCGGAACCCTCAAGTTTATAAGTGCCCAGATACACTATCAGACACGGTCGTACATCAGTGTCGTGTCGGACGAGTCGCTATCGCAGTGAGCAAATGTTCATATAATCTCGGACACAGTCTGAAGGGATTCCATCATGCGCTATTTTCACCCGACACCGTGCATCCGATACCCAATCAAATCGCCTATCGTATGGATGGATACACACCCCTATCACAGTGAGTCAATGAATCCGTGACCTTCACCCGTAGTCACACCTGCGTCGGACACTGGCTGAACGTGTGGCAGTACGTGGCCATCTGACACAAGTTTAGACATCAGACATGCGACAGAGTCGTACGAACGTGTCTGATAGTATATCTGGGCCTTAACCAAAGTGGTAACATCTAACAATTTAGTTAGCAGCTCGCAGTAACGCTGAATAAGGACCGTGATAGGTCAAAAGGTATCATAATTTACACATTTCACAGGTACATAACACTTCATCTAACAAGTCAGACTTTACATTGTTTTCAATATGGGACGAATAAATATGGCCGCGTGATGTTGACTTATGTTTGTCCATAAATACTTATAGTACTGATGTTGTCGGTGATTACTTTTGTTCCTTCCTTTAACATGTCTACCTGGATGGACTGGCGGATTTCAGCAGACCCGTTTGGTTGATATGATCGATCTTCCTCTGGGAATCAAGTATTGCCAAACGGCCGGCCTGTGCCTCGCAACTACCACTTGCTCCCTCGAAGTTTGTCTTGTCGTTGTCGAGACTCGGAATCCAGTAACAGTACACGAAGCCGTCTTGTTTGAATAATCCATTTGGACAATCTGTATCAAAGTATTAAAATTTGCACTTTAGCTCTTAATGGTAAATATAAAAATAAAAAATAAATAAATATATAAACATATCAATGTCTTTCCTAATCACGATCACACACGCACACGCACACGCACACGCACACGCACACGCACACGCACACGCACACGCACACGCACACGCACACGCACACGCACACGCACACGCACACGCACAAACACACACACACACACACACACACACACACACACACACACACACACACACTTGCCTGGCTCAAACTACGAGGTTCGACATTCGTACCCGAAGGTTTAGTAACCGAAGAAGACGCACTCTTCTTCCTCTTGCGGTTGTCGCCGCCGATGAGTCGACTTAAGGCCGAGTTCTCGGGCACTGCCGATTGCTTGACCCGGTTCAAGTTGCAGATCGTCACGGCCGGGAAGGTCAGCTGACGACGTGTTATCAAGGCAACGTTGACGTCTGTGTCGTACGAGAAATACTGGATGCTGGACATGGTTAGATGATAGACAAGGGCTGTCACGCACACGACCGTGATTAGACACCAGAAACATATCTTTACGACTCCTACAAGAAACCGCAAAAAACCTGTTTTAGTGATAGATCGGTCATGTGTATGAGTAAGCTACAATATTGAACAATAGTTTATTATCTCGGTAAACAAATACGGTGATCAAATGGAGCATTAATTGTACGTCATTAACCTTATATGGTGTCCGATCGTCATGACAATCAGCCATCTTGGCTGTATGCAACCTAATGCCTTGCATCTACCTACAGACATATTATAGTATACAGTGTCGTTTTGAAGGGTAGTGCCACGTTTGAATCCTGACATTAACATAAACGTTGTTCTGGTGACCAGACAAACGTATGCAGTTGAATAAAAGTGTGGCCTGCTTGATTGCAGTACACGCTACCTAAAAAGCTATGATACCAGACCGGATGTCATATAATCAACAATCACCCAAACAGCATATTTAAAGTGACAAGCAAACGCATTTATGAACTATTGCACGTATCTTAAACAATAATTCAAAGACAAAATTAACCCACTAACCCAAACACACCAACGCGCAGTGTTTGTGGTCAAACTTGTCGGTGTTAGCCCGTAACGTTTACATTTGACTATGCGTAACTTGACCGATAATGTATTGTTTGCAAGCATTAAACATGATAGTGTGCTGGGCCTACAACGTCTACTTAGTTTGGTATCCGAAGCAAAAGCACATATAATCACACTACGTATTTGTGTTATAGCTTCCAACAAAACAAACAACAGTTTTAAGTAGGTGAGAGACATGTATCAAATTTTGTGTTGTAACTATGGCACGTTGCTGTGTATTTTAACTAGTCGTGCCTATCGGAAAGAGGGTAGGTTATGATATATGTATGAAACAAATAATTCTGCAAGAGGGAGTTAACCCAGTTGGGGTGATTTAAGGTCTTCAAGCAGTAATACTGTCTTGAAGAAAGAGGTAGATGACAACAAACTGTCGAAATATGATTATTGTAACTGACCATCCTTATCAAATGGACAATCAGAGGTGGAGATGCGACGTAATTTACAAGCAGGAGCGAATGCTTAAACACAGTTTGAGGAGGTGATGCTGAACAGACACGTTTCGAAAAGACCAATGTTGAGAAGACGAGTAGGTCTGTATGGCCTGGAGACAATGGCAGCGACATACGAATAACAACAGACACTGCATGTTTTTAGGACAACTGGACATATAATTAATTGGAAAATTATGTATAGATGTGACGTTAGACGAAACTTTCCTTTCTTATATAGGAGGCATTAAAAATATTGATTTAATTAATAACTTAGACACAAATCGTATTGAAAATTATGAACCTCAACTAATACGTCGATCGTCCTATTATGATTATGACAGGTTTAGCGAACTAACGCAAAAAAACAGGTTTTAGTGTCTTAAGCACAAACATGAATCAATAAGTTCTAAATTTAGTGAATTGGAAGCTTTCATAGAAGAGCTAAGTAGTAACAGGTTTTAATTTAATGTAATTTGCTTACAGGAAACTTGGACATCAGAATGTGGTGACTTATCACAATTTTTCTTACATGGTTATGACTGTTTAGCATAAGGTAAGACATGCAGTAAAAATGGAGGACTAATCGTATATGTCGACAATAACTATTGATCTGAGGTCAAGTTCAATCTAAACACGTATGAACACTGGGAAGGGTTGATAGTCCAAATAAATGGTGGTAATCTCTCTCAAAGCACAATAATCGGAATCATATATAGACCTCCACGAACATCAAATGATAACCTAAATGCTTTTATAAATGAATTTTCTTCCATAGTATCATTATTAGAATTTTTTTTAAATAGTCTAACCATTGCAGGTGATAAACTTCGAACCCATTGACTTATTAAAATGATATATATATATATATATATATATATATATATATATATATATATATATATATATATATATATATATATATATATATATATATGATATATTATATTGACTCCTTAATATCACATAGTCTTTTCCCCACAGTTTACCTTTCCTACTAGATTTACTAGAACAAATGGTACTTTAATAGTCAATCTATGACGGAAAGTACTGCCAGGATTCTCATTAAAACTATCTGATCATCAATCGTATTTTATACTAATAAACACCTCAATGAAGACAGGGCTTCCACTTAATTTTAAAAAATATATATATTTAACAACGACGCGATATGAAATTTAATCGTATGATACTTATAACATGCTAAATGAAAACACAAATGCAGATATAAATTTAAATTACGACATCATATTTAACGATATTGTGAGGGCAAAGGACATGCATATGCCAACTAAGCTGGTGAAATTGAATAAGTATAAACATACAAAATCTATGTGGATTATACAAGGAATATTAAGATCAATACAATATCGAGACAAATTGTGTTAACAACTAAACATTTGTGTATTTTGAAAACTGATTAGATCGATTTAAAATGATATAAAAATGCCTTGAAAGTTATTAATGAATTTATTTCAAAAAAGCAAACAAATAAAAAACTACCATTATTTCTTACGGACAATGATATAAAAATAATTGATAAAAAGGATATTGCAAATACATTTAATAATTATTTTACAAATATAGGACCGTTCATCACACAAAGGATTAAATACAAAGGTAGCAAACAAATACAGTTATTATTTAAATATAAATGTAACTTCTGCATTTACGTTTGAACATGTTGATGAAGAAACTGTCAGGAAAAACTAGAAATACCCTTCCCACAAAAACAGTTGTGGATTTGATGGTATCTCAACAAAATTGCTCAAAATAATTGAACCTCTAATTTTAAAATTATTAACACTGTTAATAAACCAAGTTTTATACTCTGGTGTATTCCCTGATAAACTGAAAAGTTTATTCGTATATATATATATAAGAAAGATGATCCATTCTTATTTGAAAACTACAGACTAATCTCTTTTCTTCCTACCATTTCTAAAGTATCAGAGAAAGTTATTTTTCATACAATTATATTCATATTTCAACGAAAAGAATTTTCTAAATGATAATCAATATGGTTGCTAAATATTCAACAGAATACGCTGCGCTTGAGCTAATGGACATAATTGTTACTAAAATGGATAACAATGATATACGAATTAATGTATTTCTCGACCTATCAAAGGCATTAGACACTTGGTCATACCATTTTACAAAATAAATTTGCATAGTATGGCCTAAATGGCTCAGCCTTGCATTTGTTCAAACGTTACTTACAAAACAAAAAACAATATACTGAAATTGAACAAATAAACTCAGACATCTTACCTATAACAATCGGCAAGGGACCACAATGGAAATAAGTGCTTGCACTTTTTTGTGTCATCCCTATATTTAATGTACTTTGTATTTATATCTTATGTATATCTGTACAATGTTTTTTATATTTATATTAAATAAATACATCCTTCCGTATACCACAAAGCTCTGTCCTAGGACCACCATTGTCTATAATGTATATAAACTATTATTTCACAAGCTACTCAACTATTTAATTTTTTATGTATGCCGATGACACTACATTATCTACCTTTTTAAATTCTCTGAGCGAAACGACACTCGATAATAAAAGTACAGAACAATAATAAATGAAGAACTTTCTAAAAATAACGAATGGCTAAATATTTATAAATTATTATTAAATAAAAACAAAGCTACATATATGATTTTCCATATGCCTAATAAACGTATGCAAGCTCTAACACTTAAAATAGATTGTTTATATAATGAAAGAGTAAATGAATTAAACTTTCTAGGATTGAGGCAATTATACATAAAAGTGTTATTATATAACACCTTAATATTATCATATATAAATTATTGTATTATGATTTGAGGCAATCAAAGAAATATGATTACAAGCATCCAAAAAATAGGTTATGCGAATAATACATTTAAATACATATAATTAACATACATAACTACTTTTCAAAAACCTTAAACTACTGAAAGTAGAAGATATGTTAAAGTTACAAAAATTAAAACTTTATTTTAAATATATTCATAAACACTTACCTCCGTATTTAGTAAACTGGCGAATTATGCCAAGTATTAATACACACAATTATAATACTCGTGAAAAGATAATATACATACTTTTAGAGCAAGCACGAATTTGCATTGAAATGTCTTAGATGCCGCCTTCCACATACTATAAAAAACACCCCGATGAAATAAAAAACAACATATATACTTACAGTTTGCGTAGCTTTACATGTTATATAAAACATGTTTGCTAAATAACTACAGAGATATATGTACTCTATCAAATTGTTGTATATGTCAACTTAATCAATACTAATACGTGTATATGTAAGCTCGTATAAATATACTAACGAAATTGATGTACTTACAGCAAATTCTATACCTACGGGGGTACTTGTGGTCAATAAATATTAAGGTTATGGTTATGGTTAGGGAAGTTGGCAAAGATAACAGAAACACAAAATCACCAAGGACACAGATAAAGGGGACGGCCATAGTTGATGTGAAAGAATTGTGTGAGGAGAGACATGACAAGATCAGGTGAGGACATGACTTGGAGAAAGGCGGCTATGGACAGAACGTACGGACGAACAGACTGATCCAGTAATATTTGGACTGACCTTCACCCCTGTACAACAGGGTATCGAGGAGGACAATAATTTATAAATATGACATTCCAACGGGACACAACAGACGACCTAATCGTTCGCAGCAAACATAATGTTTGTTATTTACTCACACAGCGTTGTCAAAGAGTACAACTCCTGTGGAATGTCCAATATCCCGGAGACACACAGTTCACTTAAACGCATTCTAATATTTCCCAACCGACCGTACGTGTATCATGGCAGAACAAGAAACCAAACATTTCTTATAGAATAGTTTGGTCAGCTGTGAAAGTAGAGATATGTCGCTCTATCCAGTCATGGCGACTGCTTCATGTGCTTGATACCTTACTCCCTGGCAGACCTGTTCAGAGCGTTGTGTTGAACTAACCGACAGATCTGCGGACGTGAGGCACGCCGTGCGATGTCGTCGTGTCGGTGAAGCCGCGCCACACACTGCCCGGCCCCACTCGCTCGCCGCGCCCCGCCTCGTCCGACGGCGTCAGGAACGTGTACAACTGCCTGTCCGCCTTCACCGACATCTCGCCTATAGTGAGGCATTCATCACTGAGTATTACCAATAACTTTTCATTAGTAGACAAAATAGGTAATAACAATCAGCACAATTGTTTCTACCCAACAGCAAGACGATTGGGTGTAGCTGTTCTCTAAGTCAGAGCAACCAGGGTTGCTACGTCTGCCGTCGACTCACAATTAGATGCCTGTGTTGTGTGCTCTTTGACAGGACTTTGGCAATTCTGTCACACCTCTACAGGAATGTTAAACAATACACAATATTGTTGAGCCATTTGGGCAATTAGCTACATACTAAATGAAAGTAGTGACAATACATTATTGCTTCCATATTTGTCTTTTGTCAATTTAATATTGTAACATTTGCATTGTTATATCGTCTTCCTGACAAAATGATATAATTTACAGATATTCCGTAATGACAACGTATAATGCAGACTACATAGTTCCTTGACTTTATAAACCAAATCTTCGACAGGTGCCAACATCCAAATTACGATATACAATAAGTAATATGTGTATTACCTATGACAATTATTTCCTTTGTCAACCTGCCTTGTGACCGTCGTGCACTTGTGCGTATAATTTGCATTTAAATATATCGAAATGAAAATATTTTAACAATATACATTAGTCGTGCAGCAAATGCTACGCGATGATACGACAGCTACAAAACAGTGACATACCTTTCAACACCAAACGACTCGATTACATATTGCTGTCCACCGATTCATGGTTCCTCTTAGACTTACTTGTTCATTCGCAATGAACTTAGGCGGTTACAGCCTCGATTGTTACTTGAACAGAATTGATTGTAGGCATAAGGAAAATAATGCTAAGGTGGGTCAATATGTTCTTTTCTGAAGTTTGTGAACAATGGAGCGTTACATTGTAAGTAGGTATCAAGTGACTGTCGGTGTCAAGCAGTTGCATTATGCATAGCTCTCTCGTGAAGTCGGTCAACATTGAGTGCAGTGACGAAGACGATAAAACGGACAAAGAAAGTAGATGGACGTGTGAGTTTGATGAATATATACATCACAGTGCAAGATGTACTTGTTCCTCCTATTTTACAAGAGCACATTTGATTTTAACAGTGATTAATGATACGTAGCTCACACTTTAATTTGTGACGAATCATGTTAATCGCATACGTCACTATTTCTTGAGTAGTGGAACTCTGGTCGCGAGGTCGCAAGCTGTGACGTCACTATCGCGCTAAAGGACTATGTGTCGTCGTAGCGACGTCATTGCCACGTTGTTGTGACGTCATTGCCTCGTTATGATGACAATATTGCGTCGGCGTGTTAACGACGTCATCACCATTGATTTGTTCGGATTCGGTAGAGCTTCGACGTCACGACGAAATACCGGTCATTTCCAAACAAATACTGCAGGATCTGTCTGGCTGGTGAAAGTAAAAATCAGGGTTTAAAGATGAACAATTAGAAGACAAAGGTGATGATTGAAGACGACTCGTCAATATTCATGCACTGTCACATGATAACAAAGGCACCTGCTTCAATAGCCAATGTTATAACTCATGTGTACTTCCACCAATGACATACGGCGCGGAAAGTTGGGTACTCAACCCATCAGGCAAGGAACACGCTTGTAGCCCCACAAACAACGATGGAAAGAAGGATGTTAAAGGGAAAAGACAGATATGATTGAACAAATATGCAGACGGAAGTAGACGAGACAATCGATAGATATCGAGTATCGATCACCACCAGATCAGAGCAATATGTGAGCTGGCGCATTTTCCCATTTACAACAAATTGAGACAGATACAAGCACGACAAAACCACACCAATGCCAAATAAATGTGCGGCGCATATTAGTCAAGGAACAACTAACGACTACCCACACAAGAAATACTCAGCTAAATATACAGTAGGAAACAATGGACGCACACACGCACGATCGCACGCACGATCGCACGCACGATCGCACGCACGATCGCACGCACACGCGCACGCGCACGCGCACGCGCACGCGCACACGCGCCGCACGCGCACGCGCACGCGCACGCGCACCCGCACGCGCACGCGCACGCGCACGCGCACGCGCACGCGCACGCGCACGCGCACGCACGCACGCACACGCACACGCACGACGCACACGCACACGCACACGCACACGCACACGCACACGCACACGCACACGCACACGCACACGCACACGCACACGCACACGCACACGCACACGCACACACACACACACCACACACACGACACGCACCCCACCCCACACGCACACGACGAGCTGACTCGTCAAACAGTTTTTTTTTTACTGAAAATTCAAGTCATTGGCAGAAGTGCTTGTGGTTATATGAAGCCATTGCCGCCATCTTGCATTTACGCACACGCACCCCGCACACGCCACACGCACACGCACACGCACACGCACACGCACACGCACACGCACACGCACACGCACACGCACACGCACACGCACACGCACACGCACACGCACACGCACACGCACACGCACACGCACACGCACACGCACACGCACACGCACACGCACACGCACACGCACACTGCACACGCACACGCACACGCACACGCACACGCACACGCACACGCACACGCACACACACGCACACGCACACGCACGCACGCACACGCACACGCACACGCACACGCACACGCACACGCACACGCACACGCACACGCACACGCACACGCACACGCACACGCACACGCACACGCACACGCACACGCACACGCACACGCACACGCACACGCACACGCACACGCACACGCACACGCACACGCACACGCACACGCACACGCACACGCACACGCACACGCACACGCACACGCACACGCACACGCACACGCACACGCACACGCACACGCACACGCACACGCACACGCACACGAACACGCACACGAACACGAACACGAACACGAACACGAACACGAACACGAACACGAACACGAACACGAACACGAACACCGCGACGCGCGCGCGCACACACACACACACACACACACACACACACACACACACACACACACACACACACACACACACACACACACACATCGAGTGAGTTTGACTCGTCAAACAGTTTTTTTTTTACTGATAAATTCAAGTCATTGGCTAGAAGTGCTTGTGGTTATATGAAGCCATTGTCCGCCATCTTGCTTTTAGATCGCCTACGTGACTTCTTCATCACTAGCGAACTATGTCGAAAAGTGGGTGTCTGAACATGTATCTAATAATAAATAAAACATGTACAAAACCAAAATATTTATGCATGCAATCGTAATGTCTTCCTGCATGTCGGTCAAAGCATAATAAAAAATACAATTTTTTTTTTAAATTTTGCTTTCAGAATATTATCTTTATAACAAAAAACAGCCAAGGAAAGCTTGTTAAACAGTGAAATGTATGCAGTAGTATTTGCACTAGTATATGTCCTGTCGCAGTAGTAATGCGATTTATATATTTTGATCTTTATCAACATTCTTGCCAAAGGCAAAGCTTGACAGAAGCCTCGACTATTATTGTGATTGTGACGTAGACAAACCGCGCAGTGCAGTGATTAAAGGTGGTGATACACGTACGATAGACTCGTACGAGTGACTTGGATGAAACCATCCGATTCACAAGTGTATCGCAAAATCGGATATAAAATCGTACGTGTATCATGCACGTCCGAGTCAGTCGTACGAGGCACTCGTACGATTGACTCGGACTAAACAACCAATGAGATGACAGCACTAAGTTGAATTTCGACCTTCTTAAAAATGGCACAGACACTGATTTGGCAAAACTCACTTCAAATATTTGTTGAGCTTTACCGTGAAAAAATCGCTATGGAATGGTGCGAACCCACGTTACAAAGACTTACGAATAGCCTGCAAGTTCTCAATGATGACGCCCCTTGAAATTGAAGCAATGCTCACAAAATGGAGCATAATACATCACAGAAATTGAGGAACGCATCACAGAAACTCGGCAGCAACGGCGACGTTGTTGTCGTCGGCGTCGAATGATGACTGGATCGTTCAAACTTCAATGTCAGACCTCTGTAAGTAGAGACAGCGACATCGTGAAATTAGGATATCTCGATTAACTGCCCTTTATTTTCCATAATTTCAATCCATAAAACAGTGCTCGCATAAAACAGTAACACATGTTACCAATGCATGAATTACAGTCACTGCCACCGGCACTGCCACTGGTGACTGGTGACAGTGAGTTGGAATCATTTTTAATGTCTAATTAGCTACAAAATGTATACTCATGACCTAAAATTGCGGTCTGTTCAGCAGAAAATCGAGAATCCACAGACTCACGGATTGTGGGACACCGACATTCTGTATCTTCTCAAACAGTTTTGAGGGGATAATTATATTAAAATAGAGCTAGAGTCAACAAATAGGATCTTAGAGTAATTATTTGGACTGTCTAGGTGTTGGAGAACAAAACAATCCTAGAGAGACAGCGTCTTCAACAGATCTATTTTCACGATATGCACACTGAAATCGGTCAAGCAATTAATCGATAATTGAGTTCAGAAGGTGAAGGGCCTAATATACCTATACTCGTTTAAACAAAAGGCTGTAGATTTCTTGGGAACAGGGATGGCAGTTGACTTTTGGAAGTAATGGGTTTTTTACATTGAGAAAGAGACACACTACGTATGTCTGTGAAGACACCTGAGAGCTGGCCGGCAGACTGTTGAAGTAAACAAGTCTGAGAGATGTCATCCGGACCAGCAGCCTTCTAGCTATTTAAATGTTGAAACATGCGCTTTACGACAGATTCGTCAACTGTGAAAGGAGGAATGAGGGAGGAGGAGGGAGGTTCGTCACAATGAAACCCTGTGCCAGAGGAAGGGGGAATAGTGTTCTGCTTACCAAAGCGGCTGTAAAAGTCATTCAGTTTGTCGGGAAGACTAGTGTCGATAGTGGTAGTATTATTTGGAGACTGCTTGTAGTTGGTTATGGCCTTCAGACCCTGCCAGATGTTCTTAGAGTTGTTGGTGATGATATTTTGCTCAAGCTTGTCCCGATATTTGGCCTTACCGGCCCTGGTGGCCTTTTCCACTGCATATCTCGTGTTCTTGTATTTATCTTCGTTATTGTCTTTGCACGCATCTTGTTTGCATGTAGCTTGTGTTTGATATAAGTATTAAACCAAGGTTTGTCGTTGGGGTAGCTTTTTATTGATCTCGTTGGAATGCACAGCCACAGACCTTCGCAGAAGGTGACGTAATCGCTGGCTGTCTGTGTGTATTCGTAAATGTCGGTTGCGACCTCTTTAAACACAGCCCAATTAGTGCATTCAAAACAGCCGCGAAGTGTATCCACCGCATTCACTGACCACTGCTTCACAGTTTTTCACGGATGGTTTAACACGCTTCAATTGTTTTTTGTAAGTTTGCACAAGGTAAACCTATGGCATGGTCTGAGTGGTGCGCGTGGGTTGGAACGATAGGCGCCTTTGATGGATGTATAACAGTGGTAAAGAGTTATACTATCCATAGTTGCACATGTCACCTGCTGTAGGAACTTCGGCATCTCTTTCTTCCGATTGACCTTACTGAAATCACCCGTCACAATAACAACCGAGTCTGGGTGAGAATGTGCTGCCTGCGTGACGAGGTCAGACAGTTGAGTCACAATAACAAACGAGTCTGGGTGAGAATGTGCTGCCTGCGCGACGATGTCAGACAGTTGAGTCACAATAACAAATGAGTCTGGGTGAGAATGTGCTGCCTGCGTGACGAGGTCAGACAGTTGAGTCACAATAACAAATGAGTCTGGGTGAGAATGTGCTGCCTGCGTGACGAGGTCAGACAGTTGAGTCACTATAACAAATGAGTCTGGGTGAGAATGTGCTGCCTGCGTGACGATGTCAGACAGTTGAGTCACAATAACAAATGAGTCTGGGTGAGAATGTGCTGCCTGCGTGACGAGGTCAGACAGTTGAGTCACAATAACAAATGAGTCTGGGTGAGAATGTGCTGCCTGCGTGACGAGGTCAGACAGTTGAGTCACAATAACAAATGAGTCTGGGTGAGAATGTGCTGCCTGCGTGACGAGGTCAGACAGTTGAGTCACAATAACAAATGAGTCTGGGTGAGAATGTGCTGCCTGCGTGACGATGTCAGACAGTTGAGTCACAATAACAAATGAGTCTGGGTGAGAATGTGCTGCCTGCGTGACGAGGTCAGACAGTTGAGTCACAATAACAAATGAGTCTGGGTGAGAATGTGCTGCCTGCGTGACGAGGTCAGACAGTTGAGTCACAATAACAAACGAGTCTGGGTGAGAATGTGCTGCCTGCGTGACGATGTCAGACAGTTGAGTCACAAGGTAAACCATGGCATGGTTTGAGAGGTGCGCGTGGGTTGGAACGATAGGCGCCTTTGATGGTTGTATAACAGTGGTAAAGAGTTATGCTATCCCTAGTTGCACATGTGACCTGCTGTATGAACTTCGGCATCTCTTTCTTCGTGACGATGTCAGACAGTTGGATCACAATAACAAACGAGTCTGGGTGAGAATGTGCTGCCTGCGTGACGATGTCAGACAGTTGGATCACAGCGGCACCTGTGTTACGTGAGGGGGTATAACACGGCAGTCACAATTATGCTTGAAAACTCCCTGGGCCGGTATTCTCGAACAACTTTAATCTCTGTCGGTCGGCTGCGTAACTACGCCGAGACGACAGTTTGGTGACATTTGCCGGCTTTTGAATATATGGGGCTAAACAATGCTGCCACCTCACGGATACTGGTTAATCATGCCGTAATTCCTATTTTATAAACAACTGCATGTTTTTATTTATATTTATTTTGTGCAGGTTTGCAGAGTATTCATTACTTGCTGTGTTCTATACAATATTGCAAAGAGAATAAATGTACAGCTTCCAGACTCCAGCCATGACATGGATGACAATGATATAAATGCTGATGACATTGCAACTGCAGCACCAAATGTTGCTATACAGGCCACTCGTCAACTCATTGTAGCCACCCGTTTTTATGGTATCAGGGTCAATAAACAATTTGATGTAGTATTTTAAATTAATAGACATATTAAATCCCTATTGTGATTTTGTTATGAAAGATTTTGGAGACATCACTCCTCATCTGTGGCAACAAGTACACCCTTTTCTTGCAACTGTGCCACAAGGACTTGCTTTGAGATATATAAATGTATTTGTTCAGCTTGTACTACAACACTGTGTTGAAGTGGACGGTGTGCTGTCAATTGAAAACAATATTTATAATGTCCATTTCAAATTAAAACAAATGTTATGATAACAAGAACATTGTCAAATGTATGCCTTAAAACACAGGTGTGTAGTTGCTTTCATTTCCGAACATTTCATCGAAACTTGTCCTTAACCTACCTTACATTTTCCTGTGATGTTTCATCAGGTGGTGTGGGATGTTGAGGTTAAGTGCTGTAATTGCATAACAGATTAGTAGTAACTATGTATGACATACTTTCAACTAATAAGATACTGAGCATACAGTTATAATGTGACCCTGATTGTCTGTTTGTACATAACATATTACTATATATCTGCTGTAACAGCAGTAGTAATTAAACATGTTCAAATCATCCAAATCAATGCTTGCAATATTGTATTTATGGGCAGGATTAAAAAACATTTAATTACATTATGCAAGTACATTTTAAAAGTACCGTTACCAGTCACACATATTTTTGTAATTCGGTAGCATTGCGAACAACATTGCGTAATAAATTAATTGTATAATCAATAGTAAAATCAGCAGCCTCCTTTCAAAGGTAAAATGCATGTATACATTGTGTAATGTAATATTTAATAACTGACGTCAAATACAACAATTAATTTCCAGTATACTTGTACGTGAAAAGAATACTTACTGTACATTGCTGGTGTCTACCCCACCGATGATTCCACTAATTATACAGCTCCCTATTCCGACAATCTCCTCAACTATCTCCTCCATTTTACCCAGTGGTGGTCCTCCTCCTAAATGTCAAGTCATTAAAACAGTTCAGAAAACTATTGAAAATCAATTGCATAATTATTACGTAACAAAGAACAGTGCATGTTATTACACAACTTGAGACTAATATATTGTCAATATTAGCAGTCATTTGTGATATCACAACATATGAGATGGAACCATTTATTACTGTTAACAGTTACAAAAAACCTCCATATGAATGTGGATGCCATACACATCCATCCATACATCTGTATATTATACACTCTAATTAATTTCTACTTAAGCATTAATTATTACTATATGATTACAAATATATTTCCACAATTACCATTGATCAGTACATTACACTTTTCATGTCATAATAAAATCACACACATTTTTTTAGTAAAACAACAAAATAAAGTATGTTTACTTTGTTTTACCTGTCGTACGCAACTCATTTCTGTGCTTCTGGATAGAAGTCAACTTATGGTTTTTGTGGTCTGACAGTCCTCCAAGCCATACCGACTCCACTCAACATTTCTGTTACGGCAGCCCATGCAGAAGAGCGGGCTGAGGCAGTGACATAGGGTGAACTTGTTTTACTACCTCAGCCCGGTATTTGGATCCACCAGTGCTCACAGTTCTGAATCACTCCAATTTGCAGATCGGACCATAATGCAGCAATAATATTTAATGTTATATACGATTTCAACAGATAAATTAAAACAATATCACAAATAATTTTAATAATACAGTTTTTCCATGCCAACTGGCTGCAGGTTTGGTTTCTTATATGATATGCGTGCAGTTTATCAGTTTATATATATATATATATATATATATATATATATATATATATATATATATATATAAATATTATATATATATATATAAAGATGAAGGACACTCTTGTGGCAATCAGCACATGGAATGACCAAGAAATTAAGGTCAGTACTTAGCAGCATACAGACTGCTTGAAGGAAGATGTGGCAATAATGATATTCATTGAAATTATGTATTATGTGAATATCTAAGTAGCCTATGCAGGAGTCTGCATAATACTTAATTACTATATTGTACATTAATTAATTCATTAATTGTAATTTTTAATTTAATACATTTTTTATTGTAACTGAAAAAAACTATAATTTATGTCTATGTCACTATAATATGGTGTCCATGACTAATTAAGTCTATGTCTAATAATATACTAATAAACAATTAATTCACTTGCTGTATATATTCCAAAACGTTGACTAATGGCGATGCAATCAATAAGTTCTCCTTGGCCTTGCCCGCCCCACATGTAAACACGACCAATACTCGGTCAGGAAATTATTTTGGATGAAACGCCAAATAGATGATTTGTAGATGGGTAAATAAATTACTTTTTAATTTCTGTTCACGTTGTTTCTTACATGGTTTTTATGCTATGCAAGAAACGAAATAGAGCATGAGAAAACACATTATATAAGTTTCTTAGCTTTAGAATTATGCATACATTACAGTAGTTTGTCCTTTCCCGTCTTGTCAGTGCTTTTCTTAAACTACGTGCCAGTTACGTGTGACTGGCAGATTCATAAAATGTAAACAAACTTCTATCAAGACAAACCGTCTATAATGATTATATTTTGTAGATATCATTAATAATTTAATTACATATTGTGAATATAATATTGATTGTGGATTGCTATAACATACATAACTCGCTCGCTCTAAATGGATAATGACAACTTACCTTTGTGAAGCAAAATATAGAACAATCTTTGTAGTCTCTTTTGATTTGTAGATTACACAGGAACTTGTCGGTCTTGTTGCGAAGAGAGCGAACGTTCGACAGAAACATAGATGGTAGTGGGGGAAGTAAATTTAGGGCTCCACCTCGTCTACCCCGTTTACGCACGCGCTGACCACGGGCGTTGGCCGGCTGGTCTGTGACCAAGTTTTGACCGGGTAAAAAGTATCGTTAAAACGATAGTTTGGTTGCATGTCACATGAGTTCACTCATGGTATCCCTGGTGTGCAGCAGAACATCTCGATCGTGTTAGTGCACGCACAGTGTCCTTCCGACCAGGAATACCGTCACAACACATATTTAAAACACGCGCAAACACCCTGTCGCCATAGATCGGCGCCATTTTTATGAATTCGGGTGATTTGTCGGTAAGCTTATTGGGCCCTACTTATGGGGTAGTACATTTCATGTTTCTGTGACTATAATTATGGCAGAAAGTAGAAAGACTGCACATGTATTGATGCATACACACACGCACACACGCACACACACGCACACACACGCCGTACACACACACACACACACACACACACACACACACACACACACACACAAACATACATGTACATACATACACACGTGTACAGTTTTCCATCTCTCACTAACCTCACTTCTGTAATGTTAGTCGGGGGCTGCACACTGATCAGCGTCCAGCCTGTCTGCTGCGCCTTGCCTGCCTGCCTGCCTGCCTGCTTTGCCTGCCTGCCTCCCTTTGCGGCTGCCTGCCTGCGCCTGCCTGCCTGCCTGCCTGCCTGGGAGCCTGCCTGCCGCCTGCCTGCCTGCCTGCCTGCCTGCCTGCCTGCCTGCCTGCCTGCCTGCCTGCCTGCCTGCCTGCCTGCCTGCCTGCCTGCCTGCCTCCTGCCTGCCTGCCTGCCTGCTGCCGCCTGCCTGACTCGCTGCCTGCCGCCTGCCTGCCTGCCTGGATCCTCACACCTGCAAAACCGCCTGCCCCTGCCTGCCTGCCTGCCTGCCTGCCTGCCTGCCTGCCTGCCTGCCTCTTTCCTTCCTTCATGCTCTCACTCTGCTGTGCTGTCTCTACCTCAATCCTTCCCTCCCTTCCTCTGCCTAAAATCACACATGCGTCGGTGCTGCTGTTACAATTGCGACAAATGGCTGATCTGGTCATTACAGACAAACATTTTGCATTTATGCTGCCGTACCATAACATGGCATATTAACCAAGACAACACTAAACAGAGACGTTTATTGCTCGTTTCGAGATAATATGCGAAAATGTGAACGGACGTATCTATAGAACTAACTGAAATGAACGTGATATTATCTTCCAAATGATACAATGCAGGCATGATTCAGTTGACATTTAATATCGCTTAGCGATGGCACTTGTAAATGATCTCTAAATAATGATGGACCACAAATCAATTCGAATAGTTACGAACTCTCCCTGGATGTTCTACATAACTGACAAGTACAATCGTCATTAGAACCATACGCACAGGCGTTCCCGACAATTGTGTCTGTTAATTAATATCTTGTTCCAGTTGTATTAAGTTTACCATGGTTGCCGTGGTAGGCCAGTGACGTCATCGGTCACACATCTCGTGGTCAAAGACACGTGATGAATGTAGATTGGAGATGAGATGTACAGTTATAGCTAGTTCAGACAACAGGTAGATATGACAGTGAACGTAAAACAACGACACATACATTGTGTTTCGTCATATTATTAATGCAATAACTCGACCGCATTTTCACTACAGCTTTATTTTCTTAATATCGGCTCTGTTGATGCACCAGAGCTTCAGTTCCTATGTATCAGGTAGGTGTCGAAACAAGTAATTTACTTCGGAACATGACCAAATAAGAGTGTCACAACGAAGAGCAACGTTTAAACCGTCATCGACCCGGGAGAAATCGGCTAACCCTAAGGGCACCGACGTTGTAGAATGATTCTTCCTGCCCTTCCAGTCAGATTCTTGTCACCAGTAATAGTTAGAGCTATTACCGCAATAACAACATACACGCAGACATTACAATAGATCTATTCAATAAAATAAATACTACTGCTAGTATTAGGTGAAACAACACTTAAAATTAAGTAGCTGTATGCGAAACTGTATGCCAAATTATTATATTGTATATTTACCAATGTCTAACGTGTAAACACAGTTATATTTCTGCTCATTAATATATATATATATATATATATATATATATATATATATATATATATATATATATATATATATATATATATATATATTATATATATATATATATATATATATATATATATAATATGACAACATTATAAATATAACTTGTTTACGTTATGTATATATATATAATATATATATATATATATATATATATATATTTTATAATTAAATATAGACAGTTATACATATAGAGCTAAACGCGTTTAAAGGAGACCGGAGCGGGTCTCCTTAAAGTTTTAATGTGTGATTGCATACCTAATGCGTTTGATTTAATGCTTATCCTTGTTATTGGAGATAGTTTAGATAAAAAGGAATTAACTTATGCAATTATAATAAACTTTATTTTATATTTTGATTGGTTTCGAGCTCATTTATTGCAGACACTTGTATATATTTATGTACATAAGGCGCCGCGTACGGGACCCCGGCAGAGAAGTGCTTATAATTTAAAAGATTTGCATATATATATATTGACTGAGGGGTTAGCGTTCCTTGCTCAGTGAACTATATGCTTGTTTGATGTGTTAATGTTAATAAATATATACACACATTAATAAAACAAATATTTGACGGATCTCCTAGCCATACGTTGTATATTTGTTAAATGTGGCGCTGTCAATTTATGTATCGGCATATATATTTACGTTGTTATTGTTATCGTTGTATTGGGTTATGGATATACCAGGTCCGCATTAAATATATACTATTGCAAATAAATATAACTAATTTCCGATTACACATCGGTCTCCCGTACGCGGCATCTAAGCATATAGGTTTTAAGGAGACCGACATTTGTGTATATGTTATTTATTACAATATCATAACAATATTGTAGTATGTGGTGTGTATTTGTATTACAAACAATGTTCCAATTAGACATAATTAGAAAATCAGTTACATAAAAATATAAGGCCGGTCTCCTGTCGGCGGTCGTATATGCACTGGTCTCCCTATGCAGCATTTAGCCTTATATATATATATATATATATATATATATATATATATATATATATATATATGTGTGTGTGTGTGTGTGTGTGTGTATGTGTGTGTGCGTTCACTGAATATATGATGTATATACGATTTTAAAGACACACACGGTAAGCATCTATGAGACTAATGGGGCTGTGGTTTTAATCCTCTCGAGTTGGTCGTACTACGACTTCCGTTTCTGCAGAATGAAGCGCTTGTGCCGCCCGGCTGTCTCCCCGGACCTTCGTAGTTAGAGGGTGTCCGTGTTGTCAGTCCACTGTCCGCATGCTTTACCTGGCAAATATACAAAAAACAAAAGGTGTCTTGTTACAGTTGCTCAAATGCTATATGCGCTGACATCAGTTAGCCCTAGTCAGTGCTTACTTCAATTGGATATAACTTACGGACAATACTAATTTTATATAGGTAATACACAAGCATAGCATACACACACGCACATACACGCACGCACACACGCACGCACGCAAACACACGCACGCACGCACGCACGCACGCACGCACACACACACACACACACACACACACACACACACACACACCACACACACACACACACACACACACACACACACACACACGCAAACACACGCACGCACGCACGCACGCACCACGCACGCACCACACACACACACCACACACACACACACACACACACAAACACCCACACACACACAACAACACACACACACACACACACACACACACACACACACACACACACACACACACACACACACACACACACACACACACACACACACACACACACACACACACACACACACACACACACACACACACACACACACACACACACTCACATCGTGAAACGTTATGTATTACAAAAACCACAAAAATAAAATAAATATGACTGCGTATGATTAAACAATTCTAGCATTACGACTGCAATATGTTGTAGCCGCAGTTATCTAAGTGAGATCAGTCACGAACCTGAATGCGCTCAATTCAAATGTTATTACTGCATGTTACTGTACGACCCTCATTCCTTGGTACTGTTATTATTTACATACGATAACAACAAAAACACGAATCTCTGGCGCCCGAGATGCCACTCTTCTAGGATGACAGTTTACACATATACCATATTGATATCAACTCCATGCTAATTAAGTCTGTGGTGCACCCATTGACGAGTTGTTACTGGCTTCATTCCGGTTTCGGAAAGTTTACAAAAGGTTGCGAACATTATAAAGTTACGTTGACTGTGTTTATTTCACAACTAGGAACTAGTCATACCCATACGCTATATGAATGGTCAATTTCTCATCGGACTGTTAGGTGGTTATGGCGCTCGCCTAATGCATCTACCAAAAGTTTCTACACGTCTTTTGCGATGCCATCCCACAGTGACGTCAATTACACAGATAACGTCATCTTGCGAAAAAGGCGAACGTATCTACTTAGATGATTATATGTGTTTACATGCTATCAACAGCTGCAGTAAGTGAATTATTCTGAAGAATATATTTTATTATATCTAACTGGTTTTCTAGTGACGTCACTTAACGGAATATTATAGAAGTGATCACGCTTGTATTGACATGTACCTTATAACACTTGCGCATTGACTGTTGACTGTTTCCGGTTGGTTTCGCTGATGGCGTCTCTGAGTCGACCTTTCCCTTCCGCTGTCTCCGGAACACTCGCAACACGGCCAGCATGAAGAAGTCCATGGACAGCTCGAGGAACTCGAAGAGACTGAGGACGGAGCAGCCGATCCACAGGCCCAGGATGCCGCCGACGTCAGAGACGAAACTCACTTTCTGCAGATAAAGAACAAAAATGTATGTTCATGTGTGGCGTCAGTAGGACTACTCTAACCGTAACAATTTATAATTCGCTCTAAATAGGACCAAACACCATAATAATGACTATGCTCTTTGGTCTGCAGTTTCTTCGTGAGCTTTACATTCAAGACATGGCTTAACGCATGCAAAAGACCTAATGAGCGCATCACCAATTGGTTAAGTAAGTAACCCTGCTCGGCTTAACAACATTCTAGCCACGTAAGTACACATCACGACGAACTCAGTGTAAGTAGATAAATGAAGATCCCATACCGAATAAGATGGCGACTCTTCGATCTTTTCGTAGTTGAAATCTTCATAGTACACTTTCACTTTCAGCAGGTTTCTCCACAACTTCGCGTCATCCGTCATGTTGCCGAAATACCTCGTGATCTTAGTTGCCAACTTTCGTTTCACAATATCCTGCGCAGACAAACGTTTTTAGAAAATCATGCGCTCTAGGATATGTAATGATGGCTACAACCATTTGTGTATGCCACGTGTGTGTGTGTGTGTGTGTGTGTGTGTGTGTGTGTGTGTGTGTGTGTGTGTGTGTGTGTGTGTGTGTGTTTGTGTGCGTCGTTGTGTGGTTTGTTGTGTGTGGTGTGTGTGTGTGTGTGTGTGTGTGTGTGTGTGTGTGTGTGTGTGTGTGTGTGTGTGTGTGTGTGTGTGTGTGTGTGTGTGTGCTGTTGTATACATATATATATATATATATATATATATATATATATATACATACATATATATATACACATATATATATCCACCATATAATACAACATTTACAAGGCGTTTACAGCTGCATATATATACATAAAAATATAATATATATATATATATATATATATATATATATATATATATATATATATATATATATATATATATATATATATATATATTAAAATATATATATATATATATATATATATATATATATTTGCATATTATTAATGGCGATCGATGTGTCGCTGCTGTTTTGCTAAAACATTCCTAATATTTTGTTGAGTTAATATAAATGGTTGCTATACACTACTGATGTGATCACTTAGATAATATTATATGGTATCCATGTATGAACGCCCACACGTTAGTACACTATATTTCTCACCTTGTGTACGTCAGCCGGCCAAATCGAACTTGACGTTTGATATGTGTAACCGATCTCCCTGCAGATTTATAAATAGTATTCTTGTTAGGAATCAGAAAAACCACGCTTGTCTGTATAGAACATCACACATTAATTACTGTTAATTACGACTGATTGCAAAACAATATACTACTGTTGGTTTGCAATGTATATTACTAGTGAAACCATAGGCCATGTAAGTCTCGTGCTCGAAAACGAGGTTGGGGGCACGTGGGGGCAGGAAGTCCATATTCTCCATGTTGACATATAGAACATTGTTTTGTTTTTGGTTGTAATAATCGGAGTGTCCCTAAATAGTGTTTCGCAGTTATATTGTTCGAAGGATAATTACAAACAGAAGCAGCGGAAGATTTTGCCGGTAACAATGGTCACGGAAATCATGCATATTAATCGATTATTATGGTGGTTGCCATGGCATCGCCGGCTAATACTTGTGTTTGGCGATCTTGACAGGTAATCGTGAATGCCATCTTTCGGCAGTACACCCTGTTTGGGGGCAAATGTATACATGTGTTATGATTGCGTGCATTTAGACAACTTGTCAGATATAAGTGCTTATCGAACTGTTGTGAAACCACAACGTACAGCAATGTAAATTGCAAATCCCGTCAAAGACACATACGGCCTAAAATCGTGTATACTCTCTGCGCTACGTAAATCGCTATGTGTCTGTGACAGTGGTAAACTCAATACTAAATTTGACATTTCAGATAAGAATGGTATAACGCAATATATTTATGACCTGATATCACTAGTATTTATCAGTCGGAAGCTACAACTGTCATCCGTCGTTATAATATTATTCTTGTGTTCAGTCCCCAATCAGCTCCAGTCTAGTTCGTATACAACATCACACATTAATTACTGCTAATTGCGACTGATTGCAAAGCAATACACTACTATTGGTTTACCATGTATATTACTAATGAAACCATTGGACGAATAATATCTTAACATACACATTCTACAATTTAAAACTTCGACATCAAAAGGTTATTCTGTTCCTTTGAAAGCATGCATTGTATTAATAATCTGTGGATTGTAATTGGTTGATATGTCAAGAGTACAGCCACATCAGCTGCAGAAGATTCAACGTGTTTTGTTTTTGTGATAATCCGTGATTAGTTGCAAATCGACATGAATCAATGGCCAAAGCGAAGTATGTTAGGAGAAATGATTCTGTCGCACTAAACTGCTGTTGACGAAATGTGTAATAATATAAGTCTTACGTCATAGTATGACATTGCAAAACTGTACGTTCAAAGAAAATCGTAATCGATTCGAGTGTTATAGTATTTTTATGTCAAATTATGCCGAGGTACAGTTGCGATATATGTCCATTTCAAGAAAAATGTGGAATAAGACCATACAAATGCGCAATCTAATTTCCAACTACTGCAATTTCTACAAGAGTTGAGTGGCGTAGCCATGCAAGGCGAGGGTGGTAGCATTAGTCCTATACTCACTCGCACGGCAGCGGACAGTCGCAGTCGAGTCGGTTGTAGGTGTAGTCGACGCGGACGTGATACCTGCACGTGTCTGCGACATATTGTGATGATGTTTGTATACAGCCACGTCAAATAATGAGGCAAGCACATTGCAATGGCTGCAGGATTATCAATGCGAAAGGTGGCGACGAATTCGTATCAGTACGGCAGTGTTTAACGTAACGCAATGACTAATGACGCTTAAGATTAATTATCGGTGTCGGAAAGACGATATTTTAAACAGAGCGACATAAAACGCGATAGTTATTGTAACATCATGGACTTACATATTTTATAAATAAATGTAAATATACTTTCGCGATCACATTGTGTACAGGATTTAAAGCGATCGTATGCACATGCTTGCATGTTTCCATGAATGCATAATGCTTATTAAAAATATCAACTATTACAATGTTTCACGTTTTACCTTCTGTGACGTCACTGGATTTGCAAGCTGAGACTCGCTTGTAGTCGAACGCAGCGCCCTCCATCGGATACTGCGAGTCGGCGCAACCGCAGCGGTCAATGACGTAGCGCTGGTAACACGTGGTGTAGCAGGCCTGCTCCGATGAAACCGCAACGCGAATTTAGGTGATCAAGCCAATTCGTAACTAAGTGATATTTACGTACAGTGACGTAACACAATAACTAACCCGACAGAGAGCGCTCTAACGCAACTAGGGTCTTTGCACCGTCTTATACGTATTATTGATGTAAAATGCGAACGGTTTGCAGAACTTTTTTGCGGAACGCTTGTTTAAATCTTCTTACAATCAGCTGTTGAACTCGTATGACACCGAAGCCTCACACATAGCTAAATATGAATAGTGTCTAAAACGTTCGTCAATGTGTAGGCATAATTGATACATTAATGCACATTTACAGCCGATGGAACGTCGACTGGTGGGTTGCCCGACGACAAGTGTGCTGGCTCGATGCCGGAACGGATGTTTAAAATCATCTACAGTTCGACTTATGCATCATACTTCATACATAGTGAAATATTGATATCTTATAACATGTCCGTCAATATGAAGGCATAATGTATACATTAATGTACATTTACAGGCGATGGAACGTCATGGAACGTTCGATCGAATTCAGTTGTTTTGGCTGTTCTGTCTATTGACCACACATACATCATGCCAACACATACAAACTATCGCTGGCTACGCGCCTGCACGGTCAATAGCTTACCCTTCATATATATGAAAAGGTATTTCACCATACAGGGAAAGGGTGACATAATTGTTTTTGATCATGGTTTCTGTTGATAAAAGCTATGCAACAACATCAATGTGTTCAGTCGTAATAAATCCGGTATCAGTATCTGCAAAAATGAAGGTTGACATGTAGCCGAGTAGCCTGTGTCAGAGCTGTGGGTGTGTTCAAAGATCAAGACTATGTGATCAGTGCACGACAAAATAACCGGGACCGCGCCATTTCTACTGTAAATGTGCATTGATGTAGACATTATGCTTTCACGATGACGGACATGTTATACGATATCAATATTTAACTATCTGTGAAGCTGCCGTCTCGTGTGAAGTATACGGCGAGCTGCAGTGTAGATGATTTTAAACATCCGTTCCGGAATCGTTCTAGCACACATGTCGGGTCACCAGTCGACGTTCCATCGGCTCATTCGGCTATAAATGTACACTAATGTACATATTATGCCTTCACATTGACGGACATGCTAGACTATATCCATATTTAGCTGTGTGTGAGGTTTCGTGGTCATGCGAGTTCAACAGCTAAATGAGGATGACTTAAACAAGCGTTCAGCAAAACATATAAACAAATCCACGTTAGTCGCTAGAGGCGCTGATACGCAACTAGGGTCTAGTTGCGTATCAGCGCTTCTAGCGATTAACGTGGATTTGTGGAACCCCATTCGTATTGTGTTTTGTGATGACGTACAGCGCCATTTGGTGACGTCTTAAAAGCAATTTTCAAAACTTGTGTTGCACGTATATACAATAAAATCAACTTGTATGTTCGATGGAAAATATACATACGTTGCAGTTTATGTATATTCCTATTAAAACAATAATACAAAATATAATGTAAAAATATATATTACATTTATTATGGGAAGTCGAGTGGGAAAATGGGAAAATAATACGATTATAAACTTTAGATGTATATTATGTCTGCCATTAAATGCAGCCGAACAGTAACCACCTAATTACTTGAGCAATGTGTTTAGCCTATGTGCAGTCAACAATGGTCTGGCCACGTACAGCAATGCTGTATCTGACGGGGTAGACCTCCTCGAAGACACTCCTCCTGATGTTCCGTTCCGTCGTGTCGGTGCAGTTGCCGTACGGCTCCGGCAGACGAAACACATTGAACTGCAAAGGAAGATGTCCATAACACGAGGCTAAGTCAGTGTGTTGTGTTCCTTGTATGAGGCGGTAGACTCGGTAATGTACGACTAGCTGCTACTTTGATTGTACTGCTGTCACGGTAGAGTGAATGCGTCCCGTGCGTGCGTGCGTGTGTGGCGTGCATGCCTACCTGCGCGCGTTCGTGCATGATGAGTGCCTGCGTGCGGGTGTCATATTTCTTCTGGCATTTATATTACTACATAATTTACAAATTTTGTTTTCATAATTTATACATCAATAAAAAAGTAATTGATGCATTTATATTACGCTTAATAATGCTTTAATTGTAGACAATTAAAGTAAATAGTATTACACATCGTATTGTCGTTTCCGCTGAATAATGATCAGTTATATCAAATCTAATTTGTAGCTACTTTAAGGATTGAATATTGGGAAACTGTTTACATTTAAGAATATCATAAAGTGTCAGCTTTCATATGATAACAAGTTGGTTGGGGTCAAATGAAGCAGAGAGACGCTATTGACCGTTGACGTTTTCTGGACATGTTTTGAGACATAGGGGAAACCCGGGCTATATGGGAGAGTTAACGCACCCATATTTTGCGCATTAGGATAACAGTTTGTTGCGTATCGGCCAAACACACAAAAACACAATAGGGCATGGTATTGTTTTTTGTTTGTTTGATAAATACATTTTACCCGCATATACGTGTAAAATGGGATTTTGATCCGGGAAATGTGGGATGCATATTTAATTGTGTCATTCGCTAATGTGACGTGGTCCTACATATTCAGAATAGTTATTTTAAGTAACTGATATATTAGAACTAGTAAACTACAATAAGAATAGCCAATATATGCGATATGGTAAGGTCGTTTAAGCAAAATGTCATACTTCTTTGTGAATTTGACTGTCGTACCTTGGGCGGATTACTATTCCTGTATAATTATGTAATCCATAGACCTCACATCTTTATGTAACTTAGTGAGCTACTAGTTAAATTAAGCGATATACACAAACAGGCATATTGTCAACGTAAATTGCATTTTTAATGTTTTTTCAATGATAACTTCACAACGGAATTATCCCATTTTGCCCGCATTAGTATATCCCATTTTGCCCGGAATAGGTATGGTTTAATCAAACTGTGACACATTATTTATCGCTCACTCTCACGAAAAACTAGTATACGCTGAAACACTCATAAACTAATATTACATCCTCATGACATTCGAAGTTGAAATTAGAAAAAAAGTTTCTTAGCAAACTTAGATGGATCGTCAAACAAACAATTTAGCAAGGGATCAAAGTTAAGGATTACTAACGATTGTTTCAATCCGCGCGAAGAATTGCATACCATTTGGTTTGTATAGTAGTCAGCAGATACAGCTACGCTAGTAGGAAGCGAAAATACGCTTTGTGGCAGCACTATTCTTTGCATATAGCGATTATTACCCGAGTATCCCGTTTTACCTCGGGTTTCCCCTACATTTCTCATTCGCTTATCTACTTTTTAAATCACTAATCTTAGCACTAACATCTTAATGTGTAACCGAAGAACACTTTCCGCTTTTAATGTGATGTTGAAAACGGACAATAAAGTCTTGAATCTTTCGAAAAAAAATCGGCTGAATTTGGCAGTATTTTTAACTGATCTAACATTAGAAGGAAGCAAATACCAAAGAGTAATCCGTAGTCCCAATATTGACATTTACTTTAGGGCAACGTACGGCAAACCCTGGCGCGCGGGCCACGTTTGGTCCGGGGACGGTTTCCAGCTGGCCCGCGAGACACGAACTATCCTTATGGGCTGCCTATAGATCTCACGCGAAATTTCAACTCGGTGCACGTAACACCGAGGGAGGGTTTGGGTCCATAAAGAAACCAATATACAGCGAAACACTGTTTTATGATAATGACATAACTCACCTGTCGGATGCCTATGATAGTCATCTGACCTGGGGAAGCCAGGACGCCCTCGTCTTTCGGGAAGGGCATCCGACCTTGGGGGTGAACAACGACCCGGGCCCCGGCCGAGCCTTCGAAGCCCTTCAAGTATTCGTCTTGTCCAATGTTCAGCGTCAGGGTCAATCCTACAGGTAAACAAGTCGAGTTAGGATGACCGTTTGCTTCACTAGACAAACTTGCTACATTAATATTAATGCAAGGGATCATCCTCCCTTTCCCCTTCCTTCCTTCCTTCCTTCCTTCCTTTTCCTTTTCCCCCCTTTCCCTTTCCCTTTCCTCCCTTCCTTCCTTCCTTCCTTCCTTCCTTCCTTCCTTTCTTCCTTCCTTCATACCTTTCTTCCTTCCTTCCTTCCTTCTTTCCTTACATCATTCCTTCCTTCCTCGCATCAATATGACGACAGCAATCAATACAATAATAAAATGTAATTGTTGAATGTTGAAAATACAAATTCAGTAATAAATAAGTCAGTACATATTATTTTCATTTGGTAACCCCCTCCTGAAACGAACATTGGTAAGCATAGCTATGATCATGTCAGTATAGTATAATTTGCGGCCAATTCTTAGTCGATTCACTCTATCATATGCTTACGTTCTTTGAATACAAACAACATTAAAACTAATTAAGAAACCTATAAAACAAACACGGAAACAGAGGCACAACGACACTGACACAAACACGGAAGCAGAGACACAACGACACTGAAAAAACAAACAAAGGAAAAAGGACAGAGCACAACGACACTGGGGGGCACTAAAAACACGGAAGCAGAGACACAACGACACTGACACAAACACGGAAGCAGAGACACAACGACACTGACACAAACACGGAAGCAGATACACAACGACACTGACACAAACACGGAAGCAGAGACACAACGACACTGACACAAACACGGAAGCAGAGACACAACGACACTGACACAAACACGGAAGCAGAGACACAACGACACTGACACAAAACAACGGAAAAAAATAAAAAAAAGACACAACGACACTGAAAAAAACTAAAAAATTCCCCCCAAAGTCCCCGGGCGTAAAAAGCCAGTTTCCCTCCGCCCCCTGCACATTTATTTGACATTTATTTCCCGGTCCCACAGACTGACACTCCTCGTGAATTGCCCCGCCGGTCATCACATCATTCTCATTTTCATTCCCACGAGGCGCTCGATCCAACATCTATCAGTTGGCGCAAATCCAGGGAAGCTCAAAGACACCTTGGTTCAGCTCCACTTAGTCAAGACGCCGAAGTAAGCGTGGCCAACAACAACAATGCCGCTGCTCAACTAATCGGTGTCCGAGCTGGCTGGCGAGCATGGATTAATGGAATGCCAATGCTGTGTCTTTGGCTCAGCACTGCAGTCAGTAGCGCAAGTATGACACAATACTGCCATGTTAGCAACTCAAGTAAGTAATACGAGCTTGTTACAACCACATGTATATATGAGAACAAGACCATGACGATATTACTGACGCGACACTGCTACAAAAAACACTGCTCACGTCCCTGTCAGGTCGTGTTATCTACGATATCCTCAATATCCACAACTCCACCCTCTACACCACAGTAGCGATAGACGTTTGATGGAAAAACACGCTTGCCAGTATAGAAAAGTCTAGGCTATGCCAGTTTATACGACAATTCCATGGCATCATTTACGTTTTCCAACACAACGTTATTGCAAATGTGAAACCCATCTGTTCACATTATGCTTCAGTTAGTATCCATTACACCCGTTATCAAAAGGCAGTAGCCACATCGCGTCTTTGGTTACCGTATCTTGTTCCGGTGAGCTCCTGCACTCTGGGAGTCTGCGTCTGGTTCCACTCGGAGTTGAAGATGTAGCAATTGCCGTGGTGTGTGTCGTAGAATGTCGCAAAATCACTGCAAACATACCAATATGGTATTATCTTGCATTTGTCTTTAACTTGTCTTTTAAGCACAGAGAAGAGGTTCGTCAGACTGGATGTTTAAAATGTGTCATAAGTTCAGTTAGTCACAAATAGTTTATGTTCAGTTTAGTCAGTCAGTCGTGTAAGAAATGTAATGCCATATTATACATCGGAGAACACGACTATTACATTACGACCCACAAAAAAAAACGGAGAAACGGTGCAGAAAAGGAGCACTGACTCACAGAAATCTACACCAGAAAAGATAGAAAAACATCGAACAGAAGATGCACAAATTACGTCCATATGACTCTACAAAATAACAGGCTGGGAAGAAGCCACGTCTGTCAAAAGCGAATTGGAATGGAGAAGAAGATACACAAAAGAAGCGATCTGAATAAGAAACACCAAGAAACCATGAATCGAGATGAAGGCCTGTACCGATTCTGACAGAATTGCCACGTTCTCTAGACGAGTCACTCGGAGCGGGGCCGCGGAAAGAACACACCAGCAGTCAGCCTACGACTACCGTTTCGCTAGCTAGCATTAGTCGTCTATGAAGGCTGATAGCTTCCGAAACGTCTCGGAAAAAGGTAAACTCACTGCGAAAAATATAAAAATTTCGCTAATTTGCGCCACGTGCTGCGTGGTATGTTTGTAAGTTACAACAGCGTGCGTGTATTTATATGCATGCATTACTTAATGTATGTACGAGAGCATACGTGAGAACATAAATGCTGTGACGGCCCTGATTTTAACTGTATCGATCCTAATTGGCTGGCGAGTCGAATTGTAACAGTGGCGACCCTGACTGTCACTGTGGCGACTGTCACTGTAACGGTGGCGACGCTGACAACTCAACTACCTCATGTAACATTTGGAGCCTGCAAACTCGCAGTCGAGGATGAGTTCTAGATCCGAATATCCCATGTTCTGTCTGCTGGCGGTCGGCAGGTCAGCCACAATCTCCATCATTCTGTCTATCTTAAGGAAGTCTTCTGTGAGTGGTCGACGTTTCGGGTATAAGTCGTTGTCGGTGTCCACGTTACGGTCTGTAACATATGTCAGTATTCAATCAAACAGCATCCACAGAGACGGATGGCAGATGAGCGATCGATTCGTTGTCTAATAATGTATTATCGTGTAAGTTTTGCATTCATAGTACAGACTTCAATATCGCAAAAACAGTATAGTTGCTTTCACTTTAATCTTCATGCTCTAGAGTTTCCAATTCACTTTCTCTCAGGGAATATTCATAACTGATGTATGTTACTATTTATGGCATATATATATATATATATATATATATATATATATATATATATATATATATATATATATATATATATATATATATATACATATATATACATATAATATACATATATATATATATATGTATTATATAGGTATATATATATATATATATATATATATATATATTATATATAGGTGTATATATATATGCATATATATATATATATATATATATATTATATATTATATATATATATATATATATATATATATATATATATATATATATATATATATATACATATATATATATATACATATATATATATATATATATATATATATATATATATATATATATATTATAGTGTTTTTTTATTTAATGCATATTATTGTATGTGACATACACAGATCGGAATGAGTAGAGGATGAGCTTCAGCACTCGTCTAGTTTCAAACATTATATAAGAGGGGAAACAAGTGGTGCTGTTGGAGATTAAAATATAGCATTGTATCTACATCCTAGACGCTTAGATACTTAGAAAAGACGGATTGCTGGCGAAGACGTTACATCATCACGTTTCGCTTATGGACTCTGTGTACCTACCTAAAAACTACCTATAAACACATTGATCAATACGAAGTATCCATGATACTCGTGCAGTGAACGCGAATCTCAAGTGAGTATGCAAGAAATGCGAACAGTAAACCAGACCTAGTGTGTCGCTGTATACGTACCTACAAATTTGCGCTCACACAGCGGAACATTCTGACTGCTGCATTCAACGCTCTGCCATTGGCCGTCCCCGACTTGGCTGATGACGACACATCCGGCCGGTGTTTTCGGGTAGCCTGTCTTCCACGCGTCGTAGTTGCCGAGATCTCTTGTGCCATTCCACTTCCAAACCAATTCGTTTTGATCGGCCACAGCTGTTAGCGATATCCACACCCTGGAACAAGAGCAGTGTCTTGTGGCTGCTGAGCTTTCTACGTCTCTAGTCATGTTAAGTTAGGACCAGCTGTTGGCCTTCTTCCTCCTTACACGTGCAACATCCAACTACTAAGGGCGTTTCTGCACTGTACCTGCCAACGTTTCCGAAGTCTCTCGGATTTTTGTAAAACTCCCAACTCCCGGAATAGAAACAGATCTCCCGAGTGTTTGTTTCAGATCGTCAACAGCATAACCGGTTTTTCCAATGTCCAATCAGGATTCTACTGTTGAGATTAGCGACACAAGTTCAACGACACCGTCTTATTATTCTGAATTACATTTTATTTCCTGACGATCTCTTTCGACTCTCCCAAATTTCGAAATGCCGAAGTTGGCAGTTATAATACACATGCCGGTAAACACTGGTAACAACGAATAAGGCCTAACAGCATGTTATTAACTTCCCTAATTCATTCTCCGTCTCACCAGTTGTTCACTTAAAATGAGGCTGAAACGGCTGAATAACCATGGCCCACACAAACGAAAATACCACTTAAAGGATATGTGACCATGATTTGATGACCACGGAGCCACATTGTATCTTATATAATATTTCAACCTTTGATATCTCTGGCACTGGTCGGCGCCACTACTCTCAATGTTCTATTTAATCAATAAATATTTTGTGCGCGTGTTCGAAAAAATTTAATTACAGCGATTTATAACCAATACAAAAATTTAAACGCGATGCTTTTTCAATCCTCATTAATATTCATTAGAATCGAGCAAAACGGTCATTATTTTCAACAAAACTAAAATAAACAAAGTTACGTATATATATATATATATATATATATATATATATATATATATATATATATATATATATATATATATATATATATATATATATTATAATACTTCAGTTGCTTATTTCGCATAATGAATTGCTAATTCTGAACAATGTAAATCGCACAGGGATCTGTTAGGAAATTCAGGGGAATTCCCCATTTCACATATAATAGGTAAGCATATTCTTATTTTGCGCATGAGTGACCTAGAAATGAAGTTATCAAAATAGGAACTTTATATTGATTAGATAGTCAAACCAAATGTAGCTCAAGACTATTGGCGGCGACCAGCCCCAACGATATCAGTTTGAAACATTCTTTAAAATATACAATATCATGAATAAGTCATTCTTATTTGATCGAGTTTGTTGTTTTAATGAGCATGACATATATGCTAACTCATCCTGGTACACTGTGTGACGTTTTAGGTGCCGCATTTTATCAGCCGTGTCTATCACCGCCATGGTGCTGAGAAGATCAAGGCAGGCCGTGTTCATTGAGTCGTGGGTATTCGCCGGCCCGGTGACGTAGAAACACGTGTAATTGAAACCGTCGTAGAACAGTGTTAGGTTTTCAGATCTGTCTTGAGGACATGGCCGCTTATTATCTAAACCAGAACAAAACATTACACTTTATAGTGTATTATTTCAAATTGCTCACAAATGATATGCTCCGACCTGTCTTAATCAACCTGACGAAACAGATATTGATAATATTTCTCTGTAAGAAGTATTTTCAGAAGACTGAATGGTAACAATGCAGATAGTTGTGTCGGGATTATGTATTGTTACGGTTCATATCTGAACGCAGCTAATTAAGGTGAACATTACCTACTAATGTGACTACATATTTTCCTTTAAATTGTAACATTTCAATGTTCAATTGATTCTCAAATAACATTGACAAAAATTACGATGGAGACACAATTCCAGGAAATAGCAAGGATGGACAAGCAATGACGGTAGAACATCGGGCTAGGAGAAGGATGTTTGACCGAATGGAAGGATCGAGGTGGGAGAGTTTTCGGTGGCGCGAGCGCTGGGTTATTGAGGTGTCGAGCTTCCTACATGGTCAAAAGGACCACAAAGACAACCATCATACCAAACGAAACTAGCTAAGGGGCCGAAATAACAGGGCCATGCCATATACGGACTACGCCGCTCTCAACATTAGATCTATCGCCGCTCGTTGCCGTAGCACGCCACAGCACACACAGAGCAACACGTGTGAATGCACACAGCTTAGTTACGCCTGCGATCAATGCACGGTGGACGTTACCAGGTAGTCTTATTCTAAAGTGTTGAGGAATCAGATGAATTGGTCGCAATGGTACGCATGGACGACGTGGCCTGAGTGTGTGTGTGTGTGTGCGTGTGCGTGTGTGTGCGTCTTGTGTGCGTGCGTGCGTGTGCGTGTGCGTGTGCGTGTGCGTGTGCGTGTGCGTGTGCGTGTGTGTGCGTGGCTGTTGGTGCGAATCAGATGAATGGTGCGTGTACGCATGGCGAGTGCTGTATGTGCTGTGTGTGCGTGTGCGTGTGCGTGTGCGTGTGCGTGTGCGTGTGCGTGTGCGTGTGCGTGTGCGTGTGCGTGTGCGTGTGCGTGTGCGTGCGCGTGCGCGTGCGCGTGCGTGCGCGTGGCGTGTGCGTGCGCGTGCGCGTGCGCGTGCGCGTGCGCTGCGCGTGCGCGTGCGCGTGCGCGTGCGCGTGCGCGTGCGCGTGCGCGTGCGCGTGCGCGTGTGTCACATAAATATGTTTTAAACACGTATATGTCGCGGGAATCTGTACTGTATGTTTGGGAGTTTTTGTGAAAGAAACGATCGAGTGGACAAAGGAGGTGGCGGAGTGGACAAAGGAGGTGGCGGAGTGGACAAAGGAGGTGGCGGAGTGGACAAAGGAGGTGGCGGAGTGGACAAAGGAGGTGGCGGAGTGGACAAAGGAGGTGGCGGAGTGGACAAAGGTCACTGAGTATGCCCGGTTACATATTATTGAAGATATTCCACGCGAAACGCTCAAACTGAAACCTAAGAAACTACCAAGTAATAAGTATGCTCTGTTTTAGCGTGTAACTACCATCCATATTATTATATTGTAATATATATATATATATATATATATATATATATATATATATATATATATATATATATATCAGCACTTTAGTGGACTAAGTTCGCCATAGATGTATTATTGCACTAATTCGTATGCATAGCTGGTTTACTAATTATATAATACATAGTATATATATAATATATATATATATATATATATATATATATATATATATATATATATAATGCATGTATGTATGTCATTAGACCAGTTGTGCATACGAATTTGCCAAAATACCTCTAATGGCGAACTTAGCGCGCTAACAATTAATAAATTTCCTGATATTTAGTACACTGTCTGAACACATGGATTGTGCTTGTCAATTGTAATTAAATTTTCATTTAAGTTTAATGTATTTATTTATTTATTTATTTATTTATTTATTAACTTTAATAGAACAGTTCAATTACATGTGTGGATTTGTGCATTAGTAGATTGGTATTCCCATTACCTTGTCCATAATTTGTTTCGCACAGCCCGTTCTTTTGAAACGTGCAATTCTCGCTTAGCCAAGCGTAATTGTTCATGTAAGCGCACGTCGCGGACTCCACGGGAAAGACTTTGGATGTCATCTCTTCCCCGTCTCCCCAAACCCACCTCGACCGCCGCGGACCATCCTCCTTACGTAACCAGACCCACAGGCTGAAACACATGAGAGAGACAGGCTTGGAAAAACGGTGCCGTCGGCAACGAGTTTTGTCACTGTGAGCAGCACTGCACAGTGTTAGTGGACGAAGGTATGTGGGTAATAATTGGAACACAGCGAAGTCAACTAATTATCGTTAATCGGTATCTAAAAGTCTGCCACAATCATTTTAAAAGACTTAGGTTTCGGAACCCTCAAGTTTATAAGTGCCCAGATACGCAATCAGACACGGTCGTACATCAGTGTCGTGTCGGACGAGTCGCTATCGCAGTGTGCAAATGTTCATATCATCACGGACACGTTCTGAAGGGATTCCATCATGCGCTATTGTCACCCGACACGGTGCATCCGATAGCCAATCAAATCGCCTATCGTATACACACCCCTATCACAGTGAGTCAATGAATCCGTGACCTTCACCCGTTGTCGCGCCTGCGTCAGACACTGACTGGACGTGTGGCAGTACGTGGCCATCTGACACAAATTCAGACATCAAACATGCAACATTGTCGTACGACCGTATCTGTTCATTTATCTGGGCCTTAACCAAAGTGGTAACATCTAATAAATAATTCAGTTAGCAGCTCGCAGTAACGCTGAGTAAGGACCGTGATAGGGCAAAAGGTAATGTAATCTGCAAATTTCACAGGTACATAACACTTCAACTAACACGTCAGACTTTAAATTGTTTTTAATATGGAACGCATAAATATGGCTATGTGATGTTGACTTATGTTTGACCATAAATACTTATAGTACTGGTGTTGTCGGTGATTACTTTTGTTCCTTCCTTTAACATGTCTACCTGGATGGACTGGCGGATTCCAGCAGACCCGTTTGGTTGATATGATCGATCTTCCTCTGGGAATCAAGTATTGCCAAATGGCCGGCCTGTGCTTCGCAACTATCACTTGCTCCCTTGAAGTTGGTCCTGTCGAGACTTGGAATCCAGTAACAGTACACGAAGCCGTCTTGTTTGAATAATCCATTTGGACAATCTGAAACAAAGTATTGAAACTTGCATTAGTGATATATTACACTTTAGCTCTTAATGGTAACTATAAAATAAATGTATAAGCATTAATTTCGTTCCTGATCACGATCACACACAAACACACACGCACGCACGCACGCACGCACGCACGCACGCACCACCACGCACCACCACGCACGCACGCACGCACGCACCACCACGCACGCACGCACACACACACACACACACACACACACACACACACACACACACACACACACACACACACACACTTGCTCAACGCAAACTACTAAGTCCGACATTCGTACCCAAAGTCGCTCTCTTCTTCCTCTTGCGGTTGTTGCCACCGATGAGTCGACTCAAGGCCGAGCTCTCGGACACCGCCGATTGCTTAACCGGGTTCAAGTTGCAGATAGTCACGGCCGGAAAGGTCAGCTGACGACGTGTTACCAAGGCAACGTTGACGTCTGTGTCGTACGAGAAATACTGGATGCTGGACATGGTTAGATGATAGGCAAGGGCTGTCACGCACACGACCGTGATTAGACCCCAGAAACATATCTTTACGACTCCTGCAAGAAACCGGAAAAAAGCCAGTTTTAGTGATAGATGTGTATGAGAAAGCTACAATATTGAACAATAGTTCATTATCTCGGTAGAAAAATACTGTGATCAAATGGAGCATTAATTGTACGTCATTGGCCTTATATGGTGTCCGATCGTCATGACAGGTCAGCCATCTGGGCTGTAGACATATGCAACCGAATGCCGTGCAATTTCTACCAATAGAATATATTAGTTATACAGTGGCGTTTTGAATGGTAGTGCAACGTTTGAAGCCTGAGGTTAACACCAACGTTGCTTAGGTGACCGGGCAAACATATGCTGTTGTATAAAAGTGTGGCCAGCGTGCTTGCAATACACGCTAGCGGGTCATTTTCAAAGCGGTGTGTGTAACCAGCCAATGACCGTTGCTATGATACCAGACCGGATGTCACATAATCAACAATCACCCAAACAGCATATTCAAAGTGACAGGCAAACGCATTTATGAACTATTGCAAGTATCTTAAACAGCAGCACTAAGCAACATTTATGATGCATTTCTCTCACTGGTTTGTCAACCGACGTTTTTGAGCCTTAAACTGTGGCCTGATATTTATGTT
Organism: Ridgeia piscesae; assembly: GCA_025642075.2. NCBI lineage: Eukaryota > Metazoa > Annelida > Polychaeta > Sabellida > Siboglinidae > Ridgeia > Ridgeia piscesae. The sequence continues at coordinate 47,830 of JAODUO010000685.1, read as the reverse complement.
GGCACACAAACACACAGACAAACAACGCACGCACGAACGTGCACAAAGAAACCCACTAACCCAAACACACCAACGGGTAGTTTTTGTGATCAAACAATTTTGTGTTAGCCCGTAATGTTTACATTTGACTATGGGTAACTTGACCGATAATGTATTGTTTGCAACGCATTAAACGTGATAGTGTGCTTGGCCTACAATGTTTACTTTGTTTGGTATCCGAAGCAAAAGCACATATAATCACGCTACATATTTGTGTTATAGCTTCCAACACCACAAACTACAGTTGTCAGTAGGTGGGGACATGTATTACAGTTTGTGTAGTAACTATGGCACGGTGCCGTGTATCTTAATTAGTCATACCTATCGGAAAGAGGGTGGGTTATGAGATATGTATAGAACGAATATTTCTGCTGGAAGAAATTAATCCAGTTGGGGTGATATGAATATCCTATATATATATATATATATATATATATATATATATATATATATATATATATATATATATATATATATATATATATATATATATACTATATATATAATAGTATCTTGAAGAAAGAGGTAGATTACAGCAAACTTTCGAAACAAGATTATTTTAACTGACCATACTTAACTAATGGATAAGTATGGACAATCATAAGTGGAGATGCGACGTCATTTACAAGCAGGAGCAAATGCTTGGACAACGGTTGAGGAAGTGATGCTGAATATACACATTTCGAAAAGACTTCACGGGATAGTGCTGACAGGACGTGTCACACCAGTAGGTTTATATGACCTGGAGACAATGGCAGTGACGTAGGAATAACAACAGACACTGTACGTTTTTGAGGACAACTGGGTGCGAATGATAACAAAAACGAAGAGGATATAGAGAAAAAAGATGAACGATCAGCAGAAAGCAATTGGATTTCAAACCAGCTGATATGGAGTTTTGTGGAGATGAAGTCGGATGCGATGGGCAGGTCACGTGGAAAGATATATTTCTCATAAAATAGTTTGGTCAGCTATGAAAGTAGAGATATGTCGCTCTATCCAGTCGTGGGGACTGCTTCGTGCGCTTTGTACCTTACTCCTTGGCAAACCTGTTCAGAGCGTTGTGTTGAACTGACCGACAGATCTGCGGACGTGAGGCACGCCGTGCGATGTCGTCGTGTCGGTGAAGCCGCGCCACACACTGCCCGGCCCCACTCGCTCGCCGCGCCCCGCCTCGTCCGACGGCGTCAGGAACGTGTACAACTGCCTGTCCTGCCTTCGCCGACATCTCGCCTGTAGTGAGGCATTCATCACTGATTATTACAAATTACTTTTCATTAGTCGACTAAATGGGTGATGACAATTAGCACAATTGTTTCTACCCAACAGCAAGACGATTGGGTGTAGTTGTTCTCTAAGTCAGAACAGACAGCGTTGGTACACGTCTGCCGTCGATTCCCAGTATATAGAATAGATGCCTGTGTTGTGTGTTCTTTGACAGAACTTTGGTAATTCTGTCACACCTTTAATATTGTAACCTTTGTATTGTTATAACGTCTGCCTGACTAATGATATCACCAGCAGATATTCACCAAGGCCAATGTATAATGCAGACTACATAGTTCCCTGACTATATAAACCAACTCTTCGACAGGTGCCAACATCCAAATTACGATATACAATAAGTAATATGTATATTACCTATTACCATTTTTTCATTTGTCAACCTGCCTTGTGACCGTCGTGCACTTGTGTTGATATTTTGCATTTAAAAGTATCGAAATTAAAATATTTTAACAAAATACATTAGTCATGCAGCAAATGCTACGCGATGATACGACAGCTATAAAACAGTGACATACCTTTCAACACCAAACGACTCGATTACATATTGCTGTCCACCGATTCATGGTTCCTCTTATACATGTTCATTCGCAATGAACTTAGGCGGTTACAGCCTCCATTGTTACTTGAACAGAATTGATTGTAGGCATAAGGAACAATAGAGCTAAGGTGGGTCAATATTGTCTTTTCTGAAGTACGCGAACAATGGAGCGTTACATTGTAAGTAGGTATCAAGTGACTGTCGGTGTCAATCATTTGCATTATACATAGCTCTCTCGTGAAGTCGGTCAACATTGAGTGCAGTGACGAAGACGATAAAACGGACAAAGAAAGTAGATGGACGTGTGAGTTTGATGAATATATACATCACAGTGCAAGATATATTTGTTCGTCAACTTATTTTACAAAAGCACATTTGATTTTAACAGTGATTAATTATGCGTAGCTCACACTTTAATTTGTGATGAATCATGTTAGTCGCATGCGTCACTGTTTCTTGCGTAGTCCAAACTTTGTCGCAAGCTGTCGCAAGCTGTGACGTCACTATCGCGATGAAAGACTATGCCTCGTCGTAGCGACGTCATTGCCACGTTGTTGTGACGTCATCACCTCGTTATGATGACTATATTGCGTCGGAGTGTTAACGACGTCATCACCGTTGATTTGTTCGGATTCGGTAATGTTCTTTCGGTCATTTCCAAACAAATACTGCAGGAGCTGGCAGGTGAAAGTATAAATCAGGGCTTAAAGATGAACAAGTAGAATACAAATATGATGATTGAAGACGACTGGTCAATATATCCACAGGACGTAGATACACAACTTTGAAAGCTACGTCTACCTGGGACAACGCTCAGCTGGACAGGTCGCGTTACTCCAAAACAAACTCTGTTCTCAGATCTGTCAAATGGAACGGGACACCCCCAAAAACAAAAACTTTTTTTTTTTATAAACACACACACACACACACACACACACACACACACACACACACACACACACACACACACACACACACACACACACACACACACACACACACACACACACACACACACACACACACACACACACACACACACACACACACACTGAGTAAGTTTGCCTAGTCAGACAATGTTTGCTTTTTTAAATTATCAATTCAAGTAATTGGCTAGAAGTACATGTGGTTATATGAAGCCATTATCCGCCATCTTGCTTTCCCCATCACTTTTTTAATCATGCTTTCAGAATATTATCTTTATTTTAAAAAAAACAGCTAAGGAAAGGTTGTTAAATGGTGAACTGTGCAGTAGCATTTGCACTAGCAGATGTCGTGTCGCAGTAGTAGACCAATTGACATGTTACATTTGCATAATTTTATCTACGTTCCAAACACAATGGATTGTGTTTTACCCAAATGGAGCGACGACAACTTGTTGAAATAGTGAAGAGCTTCAAGTACCTAGGAACATTACTTGGTGAAAGTTTGTCATTCTGTGATCATGTTGATTATGTTTACAAGAAAGCGCAACGACTGATCCTACTGAGAAAGCGGAAAAGTTTCGATGTTAGCCAGCACATCCTCCAACTTGTTTACAAAGACCGTTCTATCTTTTAACATAATCACGTGGTATGGCAATATCGGATCATTTCAGCTTTAGGGCGCACAGCTTATCTAGACCAGAGTACTATTATAAAACAAGTATTTATTGTTATAAACAGTATATATATATATATATATATATATATATATATATATATATATATATATATATATATATATATATAATGTATTATCACATTCGAACGACCCCACATTTTATTTCAAGTAAAATATTTCGAGGATGTAATGAAATGTTGGTGTCATGGCTGCATAACCCCATGGTGCTGCACACATTGCGCATTATTGGTAGAACTGTTGACCACTTCAGAATGGTCTGTAGCTAGACTGTCATCTTGGTGCTGTTATAATAAGCACATTTGTAATTGCAAGGTGCAACAGTCATTCTCATCCATTTTCTGTCTGAAACATACATATTATGTTATTTATATGACACATCATAAATAATTTATATTTCACATATTAATCAATACAAGCTATATTTGTCAGTTTATTTTATTTTATGATAGCTGAGAAACAATCCTATTTTTTACACATACAATGCAGTGATGTTTTAAGATACATATAATTGATGAGACATGGGCTAGATAGATACTGCCTAGAAGAACTTGATGAGTGATTTAAATCGTACGAATAAGGTAACGTTTTGTCATCAATCAAGCTCAGAGGCAAAAGGAGACAATACATTACATCCATATGAAAATTGCGTATGGTAAGCAATATTGAAGATGTAAACAGGTGCAACATATAACAGCTTGTTTGTGTTCACATGTTGGGTATGGAACATTTTCAGATGTGGAGAACCATTTTAAATGGTCACTCCTTAGTAATTATTTATGTGAAACTGTTTTCGTTGTTTTTATACCATCACAATGTGAACTGAGATGTAAGCAGACAAAAGAGTATACATGAATTAATACAAGGGCCTATAACGTTTGATAATATATCAGTAAAAAAATAGGTAGGATGGTGTGGGTTAGGAGATATGTCAAATTATGGGTATGTACCAATTTCCTTATCTTATTTTCATAACACCATTGAGAGGGTAGTAGATGCACATACCATTATACAATGATAACATATTGTAACTCGCCTGTTATTCTTACCAGTTTTCAGTATGGGTGTGTCATCTTGGTTATTTGGTAGATCATGCTGGGCTGTGTTCTGTAGTTAAACAATATATTATAGTTGATAGCATGCAATGCAAATTGTACATGGAAGTACTAATGTAATTATGTTGTTTACAGTGACAGTGTATTTCTAATAGTGTACCATTATATATATATATATATATATATATATATATATATATATATATCATGATGTACTATGTATGTGGATTAATTATCTTTTGGAAAATCATTATGCTTCACCAATATGTTAGCCCATATATTAAAACACCATCTGACTCAATCCATATTTCTGAATTTGTCCCAGTTTGTAGCTCGAAAATTTGGCGTAAAGTGAATAAATAACAAGGTCATGATAAAACCCCATGACGCACATCTGTGTCATAATTTTCCCTGTGTACCATGAATGGTTGTTCCAGACATTGCGACACCTGGGTCCTAGTCCTGGCGACTCACATTACACTGAGTCTGAGAGACTGAGTAAATGATTAGTCTTATTATTTAAATCTCGCTTTTGTTGAATTGTCGCTAAGCCTTAGTCTGCATAATAACCGACATTACATGCGTACGAACGTTTCAAAAATATAACTGTACTCACACTGACCTGTAGGCAGTATAATGTTAACGTAGTTAGTCCTTGCGTAGCAGCAAATTCGTAAACCTTGACATACCATTGATTGACTTTCAACCCAAGTATTCTGTGTGACAACCGAGTGTGTCCTTGCTTGCGTCCTGTTTCTTTATTTTCCGATCAAATGCTTCGCTTGTGTTATGCCCGTTGTTTCTGTGCATGAATATTTCTCAGTGGCTCAGCTTCATTGTATTATGCATTGCATCAATACTGACTAATCACCAGTTTTCCGTGCATAATTATCCGTGTTGTTCTATTTTCATACACCGACAGAACATGTGAGCAGAATTAAAATGGCAAAACATCCTAAAAATCAGTGATCGTACCCGTTGCACCGCAAACGAAACCTCGCGGACTTTCGTACGCCAGATTCGGTAATTCGGTAATCGGGTTCCATAAATCCACGTTAGTCGCTAGAGGCGCTAATGCGCAACTAGACCCTAGTTGCGTATCAGCGCCTCTAGCGACTAACGTGGATTTGTTTGCATGTTTTGCTGAACGCTTGTTTAAATCATCCTCAATTAGCTATTGACCGTGCAGGCGCGTAGCCAACGACAGTTTGTATGTGGGCATGCCGTATGTGTGGTCAATAGACAGAACAGCATGCCGTATGTATGGTCAATAGACAGAACAGCCAAAAAACGCCATCTTGGCACTGAATTCAATCGAACGTTCTGCAACGTTTCATCGACTGTAAATATATATTAACGTAGACATTATGCTTTCATATTGACGGACATGTTATACGATATCAATATTTAGCTATGTGTGAAGACGTCTCGTGTGACTCATCTACAGCGAGCTGTAGATGTTTTTAAAGATCCTTTCCGGTATCGAGCCAACACACCTGTCATCGGGCTATCAGTCGACGTTCCATTGGCTGTAAATGTACATTAATAATTAACATATTATGCCTTCATATTGACGGACATGTCATACTGTATCCATATTTAGCTATTTGTGAGGCTTCGGAGTCATGCGAGTTCAACAGCTGATCGTAGGATGATTTAACAAGCGTTCCGCAAAATGGTGCCGCATTTTACACATGTCAAGAATACGTAAAAGACGGCACAAAGACCCTAGTTCCATTAGAGCGCCCTCTGTCGGATTAGTTATTTTGGTACCTCATTCTGATAGTCCGCAGCGACGTCTATCGAGTCGCCTGGAACCCACTTCTCATGAGTTCCGGTTAGCTGCCAAATTTGGCGTCGTCGATTCCATACAATATAAACGTAATATTTGCGTTTTGACCATCAACATGACAACCAATATGCCTACGGTAAATGTACGATTTATTTAAGTCAATCGGTTATGTTTATGTAATTAAAAGATGATTATTCCTTTGAAAAATGGTCAATTATTAGAAGATAAGAAAGCACACTTCCAAACTTCTTGAACACATACTTCATACTTCTCATCATAAATCAATTCGTGCATTTGCCAGTACTTTTCTCAACATGGTAATTTATCTAGGTCTTCATGCCTTCATACGTTCATGTTAGCACTAATAGTTAATCCTAAGTCATTTTCCTTTAAAGTAGTATTTAGTACAGTACCACCCATTATATACTGTGCATCTTCATTCCCATGTCCTGTGTAGAGGCACTTACACTTTCCAAAATTAAACAGCATTTGCATTTGATGTTGTTCAATGTAGGTGTTTCATGATGCGGCTATGACATAATTTATGTGTTCAAGAAGTTTGGAAATGTGCTTTCTTATCTGCTAACAATCGGCTAGTTTTCAAATGAATAACCATCTTTTAATTAAAGAAACATAACCATTTGGCTTAAATATAACGTACATTCACCATCGGTATAATGGTTGACATTTTGATGGTCAAAACGCAAATATTACGTGTAAAATGTTTGGAATCAAAAACGTAAACAGAGACGACGCCAAGTTTGACAGCTAACCGGAATTCATGAGAAGAGGATTCCAATCGACTCGATAGGACGCATGTTTAAATCATCCTAATAGTGCACGACGCTATCGAGTCGACTGGAACCTTCCTCTCATGAGTTTCGGTTAGCTGTCAAACTTGGCGTCGTCTTTGGTTACGTTTTTGATTCCAAACATTTTATACGTAATATTTGCGTTTTGACCATCAAATATACAAATATACCGATGGTGAATGTACGTTATATTTAAGTCGATCGCTTATGTTTCTGAAATGAGGTACCACAATAACTAATCCGACCGAGAGCGCTCTAACGCAACAAGGGAGTTTGTGCCGTCTTTTACGTATTCGTAACGTATGTAAAATGCGGCATGGTTGTGCGGAGTATTTAGCGGAACGCATGTTTAAATCATCCTACAATCAGCTGTTGAACTCGCATGACTCCGAAGCCTCACAAATAGCTAAATATGGATACAGTCTGACATATCCGTCAATGTGAAGGCATAATATGTATATTAATGTACATTTACATATGTTTAAAATCATCTACAGCTCGCCGTATGCATCACACGAGACTGCTACGTCTTCACACATAGTTAAATATTGATATCGTATAACATGCCCGTCAATATGAAAGCATAATGTCTACATTAATGTACATGTACAGTCGATGAAACGTCGCGGGACGTTCGATCGAATTCAGTGACAAGATGGCGTTGTTTTGGCTGTTCTGTCTATTGACCACACATACGGCATGCTGTTCTGTCTATTGACCACACATACGGCATGCCCACACATACAAACTAACGCTGGCTACGCGCATGCACAGTCAATAGCTTACCCTTCATATATACGACAAGGATGATTTAAAAATCCACGTTAGTCGCTAGAGGCGCTGATACGCAACTAAGGTATATAGCGCCTCTAGCGAGTAACATGGATTTGTGGAACCCCATTAAAAGATTTTTTTTCTTTGAAAAATACCCGATTATTAGAAGATAAGAAAGCACACTTCCAAACATCTTGAACAACATCACATTCTAGCTGCCCAGGTCCACTTAAGTATAACGGTATATCTGGCCTATGGCAATAATCCGTAGTATATCTATTAAGGTTTAAGTTTCGAAATTAAAGAGATTCCAGGCTCACCAGATGCATAGGCCTCCACCATTTGGATCTTCGACCTACATTACAACTATCAATATCCAACAAATAACCTTCACATACACTTACCTGGAAACCAACTGGATCCAACCATTAATTAAGGCTTCATCAGCAACTTCCAACTGCATGTAATTAATAAATACATATAATCTGGGAGATTTTGTCTGGGATGCCGAGTTTCATACTAAATTCAAGAGAGATGGTTAGCGAATTTTTAAAGGTTTACATTCGTTTTTATGAATTATTGGTAACAGTAGTATAATAGTGTAGTGGGGCTGTGGCTTCAACTTCAGATTCTAGACTTAGAGGACCTGGGTTGAATTATGTGCTGCCGTACGTGTCAAACATTGGGCAAGTCTTTTTCACTCTATATTGCTCTAGTTCACTTAGCTATAATTATTCATGAACAAATATCTGGCTATAGACAAATGGTGTTCCATTGAACAGGTTTGCCAGGGAGTAAAGTGTAAAGCGCTTTGACCAAACCTGGTCAAGGATTGTATACTGCGATGTAGAAGAACATACATTTTAATAAATACTAAAAAGCAAGTTAACTTCACACACTTACGCCAAGCTTATGAGCCCATGCATCTTAGCTTGTATACCATTTACAAATTTAAGGATAATTGTATAAAATGACATGCTTCATGATGCGGCTATGAGATGATAATAATGATGCTGTGTAGATTTGTTTTAATAAGTCACCAAGATAGTAAATACTACTGAATGTTCAGTTTTGATTCAACACATGTAATAATGTAGGAAATGTACCATCACGAATACTATGCTATGTCAATTGGGTATCACTCGTCTTCATGAGGTGGCCGTGAAGGGATGTTGCAGGCGTCTCAACATCTCATCTCTTACCTATTTTGCAGCCAACCTCTCATGTTTTACAACAGAAAAAACATTAAAACTAACTGAGAAGAGCTGTTGCTTCTAATATAAGTTTAATGAAGGAAATTATTTCAGACAATTATTTAAGAGAAGACTTCTTTCAATAAGTTCAATCACTAAATTAATTCAATGAGTCATTTATTTAACACAAAACAGTATGCCATTGTATTTCAATAACAATTATTCCACAGATAAGATTCAAAGAAGAATGACGGCCGGCTTTCTTGCTTACTTAGTGACTTACCTAACAATATCAACTCCACAGTCCGCCTCTTTGCAGATGACTATGTCTTATACAGAGAGATTAACAATCAGTCAGACGCACAAGAACTACAGAAAGACCTAGATGAATTAACATGTTGAAAACATGTCTGGAAAATGCACTTGAATTAATTTGTCATGACCGTTTGACTCCACCAGGAGTGTTGGCCAGTACTAAAACAAGACAAGGCTGGGTCGCATGCACCACGAAATGTTCAAAGACAACTTTGGAATCTTTTTTTGGTAATATCTACAACTCATGCATACGATGCGAAAACGTGGGCGCTCTCCAGCCAGGCAATGAACAAGCTAGCAACCGCACAAACATTGAAAGAAGTATGTTAAGCATCACAAATACGGATAGAAAACAAGCACCTGGGTGAGAGAAAAGGCACAGACGTTATTGAACAAGACGGGAGTGGATCTGGGCAGTTAGAATGTGATGTTGTTCAACATGTTTCATGATGCGGCTATGATTATGGAGTATGTGTTCAAGAAGTTTGGAAATGTGCTTTCTTATCTTCTAATAATCGGCTGAGAAGTGGCAAATGCTGTTTAATTTTGGAAAGTGTAAGTGCCTCCACACAGGACGTGGGAATGAAGATGCACAGTATACAATGGGTGGTACTGTACTAAATACTACTTTATAGGAAAAGGACTTAAGAGTAACTATTACTGCTAACATGAAGGTATCAGAGCAGTGTGGAATTGCAGCAGCGAAGAGAAACCAAATTATTGGATTCATTAGGAGAAATATAGTGTACAAAGAAAAAGAACTAATAATACCGCTGTATAAAACAATAGTTAGGCCTCATTTAGAATATTGTATACAAGCATGGAGGCCATATAGCAAGAAGGATATTGATATGCTAGAAAGAGTACAAAGGAGAGCAACCAAAATGATACAAAAACTCAGGAATATTAGACTAATTAGTTATGAAATGCGTCTAAAAGAATGTGGTTTAACAACAATAGAAACCAGAAGATTGATAGATCAGATTGAGGTGTTTAAAATATTGAATGGGTATGACAATATTGACAGAAATATTTATTTCACGGTCAAGGAAGAGAGAAGAACTAAAGGACATGGAGTTACATTAGCAAAGAAGCAGTGTAGACTAGATATTAGAAAATTTACATTTTCACAAAGAACGGTAAAATAATGGAACAGATTATTAGCTGATTGTGTAGCTGCTAATAGTGTTAATATATATATAAATAAAATTGACATATACCTAATACATAGATAGATAGGTCGGACTCTCGATAAGCCAAAGGGCTTCCAAGTCCACCTGCCATCTAGAGTTGAATCTCTAGATGGCAATGTTGTCAAATCTTGTACAATATATTTTTCTAAGAAATAACCATCTTTTAATTACAGAAACATAAGCGATCGACTTAAATATAACATGCATTCACCATCGGTATTTTGGTTGAGATTTTGATCTTAGTAAGTAAATGTAGTTGTGTGCAGTAGCAGCGTTTGTCAGGTACGTATTGCATTGTTTTTGTACCGTAATCCTACTGTTTTGTTATAAGTACGCCTATGTGCGATTGGTACATGGATGCGCAGCTATAACATGCATTCTTAATGAAGATATATTTTATACAAATACATTTTAATCATAGCAGTAACTTATTTGCGTCTGCAAACAAATTTGCCAGATATTCCTGTTTGAACCGACGAATGTATTTCTATAATTTGTATGAGAGAAACGCTTGATTAATTGTCGGCAAATGTAGTGAAGTGCTACATTCGTATTTGTGAAAGTGTGTGTGATGTGACACGCATGAACATCAATCCTGGTCGGTGACATGTTTTATTTGCGGGTTGTTATTTATGTCACCTTTTAATAAATACAAAGTTAACCAGTCTGCCCTACTACTACAAGCACTGATATTAATACAACACATCATAACAATTACCATACATACACAATAATGAATAAATAAATGTTCAAGACAATGTACGAAGCATCAATCATTTAACTATAGTTGATTTGATTTCGACATTTTAAGCCAAACCGAATGTCATACACAATCTTTTTAATAAATGTGAAATATATATATAACGTAGGCATCCAACAAGTTTGTCGTAGTTGTGGTCATTTTTCACTTCTACCAAGTGGGCCATCTCTATGACCCGGTAGCGCCCTCTGCCGGTCGTCGATAGCGATGAGCCTCTGCATCCTAAAGTTGATCAAGAACAGAAAAATTGTTAGAATCAACCAGAGACGATGTACAGGTTGTTACTTTATATCCTAATGACGGAAATTGTTTGTGTCAATTATGTATGGAAAATATTATAAAACACTCGTGTCAAACCAGTCCATAATAATTACTTCATACGATCGTAATTCCGTAATTCAACATACATGGTGTCTAAATAAAACAGTGTCTCCGTCTGTGGACCAACATCACCGTCAGTTTTGCATGTGATCAGCGAGGTCACATGGGTGGTTCGTAGATTTAGATTTTTCTAAATTCGTCTGTAACGTGAACACTTGGGGATGAACATTTCAACAAAATTCAAAATGCTATACTTGGAGTTCTATTCGAAGAATTGAATATTTATCTACATCACGGTAAAGATTATTATACGATCTATTGCTATGTCGTTGGGTGTCGAAAAGAGTTCTGTAAACTTTTTAAACGATAGGCATTTGAAATTCGTCACAACTTAACACATGCACCAGCACTGTCTGCCATACGTTAGCATTGTGTTACGTCGTAACGTTTATTGTGTTACATGCTATTCTGCATAGGCAATACAAGACTCAAACGCCAGAACACTATTTGACAAGAAGTGTTCATTGCATTTTTTAAATAGTGAATAATGCTTTGTTGTCATTATTGTTATTGTTATTATTACGCGATATATTTCAGAGACACGGTAAAACAATGTAAAGCACTTTTCGAACGCGTTACGTAAGCGGGTGAATGCCTTTTCCCTAGTCATCTCTGGGTAACTTGGCTAGTAGTCCATATAGGGTAATAAATATGGTGGAATAAAATCGATCGTTAGAGCTAGTGAAGGATATAAGAAAGTCTTGGTTTTGGCTACACTATCCATCACGGTGGCAGAAAAATCACACATTACAAGTTATGCCAACCAGAACCACGTGACTTTAGTCCACCGGCGGTAGATAAACTTTATCCGGCGTCATATTGGTTTCATCCGGCGTCAGTGGCGGGGTCTCTGGTCTGACTTTCCCGGTTCGTTGTCGTCGGATTAGTCGCAGCACAGCCAACACGCCGAAGTCCATCGACAGTTCAAGAAACTCGAACAAACTGATGACGGAACAGCCGATCCACAATCCTAGTATGCCACCGATGTCCGAGATAAAGTTCACAGTCTGCAGACAAGGACATTATTATTATTTTGATATTACAACAATAGATAGTTTTACGTAATATTAAATAACTGCATCATTTGTTTTACACAGATTTTCATCGTACGAACAAGTTTGTTTACAAATTATGTAATTCTTCATTTTTAGCAATGGTTCATTATTGGTCTAATTTCCGTAATTTTGCTGAATGGGCTTTTAATAGCCAATCAATAATTAGTTAACTAATTTACTAGTAACGTTATTGATCAACTAAACCAAGTTCAAAATTGTAATGGTTGTATTAATTGATAATGCAACTCGCTAAGTAACGATGTTTCTTGTTTGAAAGTTGCAATTTTACATCTTACCGAGTAAGATGGCGTCTCTTCGATGTTTTCGTAGTTGAAGTCTTCATAATATACTTTGACCTTTAACAAATTGTTCCACAATTTGGCATCGTCCGTCGTGTTACCGAGGTATTTTGCAATCTCAGCGACCAACTGTTGCTTCACCAATTCCTGAAAGCAACCGTTATTTCAGTGTACATCTAACACATGCATGTCTTCTTTGAATGCGATCGGATGAGCTTACAGATGGCAACGAATTATGTACTGCATCTGAACATACATTTAATGTCTTGATTTAGTCGTGTCACATGAGAAGTAACACATAATCTGTACTGCAGCTTAGCCGTTTGACATCTAAGGTGATACATAGTATTCTTCACGCCACCGAGTGACACGTGTAGCGATAGCGTCTAAACCAGAGGAGTGTGTCAGAACGTTCGTAGCGACGACCCACACAAAGGAAACGTACAATCCCGTTATTGAGAAACTGTCCAGGACGTGTACAACTGCACGGACCGAAAGTTACCATCTGCCTCAGAGAGGAAGCAGAAATTAAGAAAGAACTTACGCTGTGCAGAAACAAGACTCACCGACTCTTAGCATATCGAAACGGAACATATCAGGACAAGATGAAGAGAGTAGACAATTAGAATACTAATATAATGAAATATTATCCAAACAGAGGATATGAAGTAGCAGGGAAAATTCAAGGATAACCCAACAACTGACACCTGTGTTAGGGGAATGGTTATACATGACTTTAATATTGCATTGACCTGACGTTCCAATTCCTTTGAAAGTGACATTCGATGAGTGTGAATGGGTGCAACTGTAGGTTTGCGGTTAGCTCCCGCATTTCTGAACGTCGGGGCGAAAAATTTATATAGCACAACTTTTTCTCCCGGTGTCGTGAACGGTGCTTGACAGCGGCATTTAAACGGTGTTGATTTTGAAGTTACGTCGCTGAAACATTCTTCAGCAACCTGACCCCCTCCCCCTCCCCCACCCCATCCACGATTTCGATGTCATGAGCCTATGGACAGCAGGGAACGAGATTGAAGGATTTTGCTTACAGGTGGGGTTTTGGGCAAGCCTTGCGGGGATACAATTAAGACTTGTCGTGACCCAAGCCCAGGCTCACCTGGTCTACACTGGAACGTTCAATCTTACCTTGTGTATAGCGGACGGCCAAACAGAACTTGACGTTTGGTAAGAATAGCCCGTTTCTCTGCAAACATATTTACAAATGTTCAGCGCGCGCGCACGCACACACGCACGCACGCACGCACGCACATACATGCGTATATATATCTATATATATATATATATATATATATATATATATATATATATATATATATATATATATATAATTTATGTATATATAAACCATGCATCGTGTGTGTGTGTGTGCGTGCGGGCGTCTGTGCGTGCGTGTATGTATATGTGTACGAGAATATGTGTTTGTGTGAATATGCGTGCGTGTGTGTATGTGTGAGAATTATTGTGTGTATGTGTATGTTTGTTCTCGCTTGTGCGTGTGTGTCCGTGCGTATGTGTCAGAGTGAGTGTTATTCTGAGTGGGTGATTGTATCAACATGTCTTACAAAAACATGCAGGTGTTAATATCTAAATAAAAAGCACGATGACAAACAATAATGACGTGCAGTTATAGTACATCACAAAGTTATCGTGAAATATGATATAATATTACCTCTCAGTACAGACACACTCGACGTATGTCTGATATTACTTCTCAATACTGACACACTCGACGTACGTCTGATATCATCTCTTAGTGCTGACACACTCGACGTACGTCTGATATCATCTCTTAGTGCTGACACTCGACATACGTCTGATATCATATCTTAGTGCTGACACACTCGACGTACGTCTGATATCACCTATCAGTGCTGACACACTCGACGTACGTCTGATATTGTTTTATTAATCATATATCTACAACTTGTAATTGAGTGTCCTTTGAAGCAACGACCGAGGAAAATGAATATCACCAACTTACTCGCAGGGCAGTGGACAATCACAGTCTAGTTTGTTGTACATGTACTCAATGCTGACCTGGTATCTGCAAGTATCTGTAACACAAAGACCGTTTTCTGTGTGTAGCAAAATTTACCAAGATCATAACATGGCCGGCGTACAAAATTACACGCATCAAGAACAAAACGGGATGCCAGTTTAAAGGCAACTAAAAAGATATATGTATATATATATATATATATATATATATATATATATATATATATATATATATATATATATATATATATATATACACACACACACACACACACACACACACACACACACACACACACACACAACACACACACACACACACACACACACACACACACACACACACACACACACACACACACACAAACATGCATAAAAGACGAATGGAAACGGAGATCATGGTCAACCTCACCACTGACGACAGACAGTGTTGCCAAGAGGAGAATAACAAACTACTTGTGCTGCGGCTCTCATTATCAGTAACATTTACACACAATATCCTTACATTACGTCACAACAAACCTTCCGTGGTGTTCTCGGATTTACAGGTCTTGACCCGCTTGTAATCGAACGCAGCGCCCTCCATCGGATACTGCGAGTCAGCGCAGCCGCAGCGCTCGATGACGTAACGTTGGTAACACGTGGCGTAGCAGGCCTATGTCGACAAAAATATAACAAAGTATATATCTAGAGGCGTGGCCGTGCATTAAGGTTCTTGATCATGCTGTGAAACGGGTTTTTATGATAATAACATGATACAACATGACGACTTCGTAGAACGATTTCTCTGTGGGTTTACTCTGCAGTGAACATCATTATTGAAGTCTGATAGACCCTCTACCGGGAAAGGAGAATAGCACACCGCTGACACTATCATGTTTTTGGCGACAGTTAGTATTTCATAAGGGGAGGAGGATACGATATGTTTGACCCTAAATTTTATATCGTAATCAGTTAAATATCGTATGTACTACTTCGCGATTACAATTCTGCACACAATTTCAGTAGCGTTTGATTTGCTTGGCGACTTACACCGACACTGTATCTGACGGGGTAGACCTCCTCGTAGACATTCCTCTTCATGTTCCGTTCCGTCGTGTCGGTGCAGTTGCCGTACGGCTCCGGCAGACGGACGACGTTCAACTGCAACGTAGTGCGTGGCTCTCGTTATTATGCATTTGATGTCCCGCTCATTTCTATGGTTTTTGTTAGTCATTTGTCAACTCACAGCATATGAGTGTTGGTCTCACACGTGTTAGATAAGGATTTATGATTGTTTCTTGCCAACACCTCTTGGGTGACTATACGTTTATCTTGGCTGATCTCTTGCGCCAGCGTTTCACGTGATGTAACCTTTTAATCTTCCATACAAAACCTATATTATATATTGTTTGTGGGCACTGATAGTTCATTGCAGTAGACATCTACGGCTATGGCTAATACCATTAGTTACTGTTTGTGATGCGACGACCACAATTATAATGATTATAATAATTATATATTATACTTTTTATTTTATATGTTATCATAATCACGATTAAAATTTAGGTATTGTTTAAAAATATATCTATATGTATGTTTATCTAATATTTTATGTAAGTATTTTATATGAGTGAAGCTAATGAATTCCCTTTGGGTTAATAATGTTTTATTATATTGTATTGTACGACATTGTACCTTTTTTCCACTATGCGCAATTCACGTTATGACTGTCTATTAATGTACTGCAATGATTAACGGTTAGTATCGGATGATTATAATATTAACTTAAATGCTCGTGCTTGCCATTGCATGATATGAGCATCGCTCGTGAAGTTTAGTCGCTATCAAGAAACGATCTGCGTAGCTCACCTGACGAATGCCGATGATACTCAGCTGCCCTGGGGCTGCCAGGACGCCCTCGTCACTTGGGAAAGGCATTCGTTCCTGTGGATGAACCACTATGCGGACACCGGCCGAGCCTCCGAAGTCCTGCACGTAATCATCTTGTCCAATGTTCAGCGTCAGAGTCAGCCCTACACGCGAGAGAGACATGCCTTTTTGTTTCACGGTGACTAATCCTACTTTCAATATTAAATGTGCTCCTACGTTGGTTAGTTGAATACCTGTTTCCACACGAAACAAACGATGCAGTTAATATGATAGGAACATCCCACGTCGTCACTTGTAACCACAGAGTATTTATGCACGACTAGTGGCACTGACAGTAATAGAGGCGAATTAATATAAACTTAATAATATTATTCTAGTGCTACTCTGTATAAACACTTGATACCAAAGGTAGATTTTTCCTAACAACTTGTTCAACTAAGGTTGCTTGAACATTCTCACAGCGTTATTGTAAGATTATGTCAATATATTTGACGTTGTCTGACTGCGTTCTAGTTGTATAGGGCCTGCAAGTGGGTCACGATACATGGCGTGACTCCGCGCGACTGGAGCTTATTGGGGACTAAGCGAGACTAATTGGGGACTGAACACAAAAATAATATTCTAACGATAGATGACAGTTGTAGCTTCCGACTGGTGAATACTAGGAAAATCAGTTCATAAATATATTGTGTTATACGTTTCTTATCTTAAATGTCCGATTTAATATTGAGTTTACCACACTATCATAGACACATAGCGATTTACGTAGTGCAGATAATCGACACGATGCTAGGCTGTATGTGTCTTTTACGGGATTTGCGTTTTA
>JAODUO010000685.1:5000-25000 GCA_025642075.2 Ridgeia piscesae | reverse complement strand
ATGAAATTCACATTCAATATTTCTAGCAAGTCAGTTCAGAAGATAGCATATTTATTGATCCATCGTTAGAGCGGCGTTCCACACTTTTACATAACAAATACGACACAGTTCAAAGTACAACTCGACAAGCCATGGGAACTGCACTGACTATGTTATTGTGGCGGTGTTTCATATACAGTGCCTAACTGCATCCCATTTTTTAAACACAAGTACTAAGAATGATATTCTGTAAACAAAACTTAGTCCATGAGCCAAATATGAAAATACTTGATTCTCAATTTGAGGGACCAATTGCCACTATGATAATCAGCTACGCCTATATCTGAGGTGTCCAAACATTAGTGATGGACGTTTCAGAACCGTAGCTTATTAACTTTCATGACGCCATCATTAAAAATGGCTGCCATATTTAAGCGGGAATCAAGTTATTCAAACCAAGTGTCCTGTATCCAAATCTACCGATCCGAACTAAAACCGTCTTATTAAAAATGTGCTCACAATAAACATAGAAGTATGATGATACGCATGTCATCTTTATGTGACCATTATTGTCAAAGATATTAAGTAGATAGTGAAGAAAAACGTCCAAAACTTTGACCTTTTTTCACAATGTGTTTTTCATTAATTTTTTTAATGTTATTATAACATAAATTATTAACGAATATTTTGCTGTGAAACTACAAGGAATTGACTATGTTGCATTCATTTAAGATAATTTCAAATAATCTTGTGACTGTGAACGGAAATGTTCCAATACACACTTGACTTCGCTTATACAGCAAAGCGATTGTGACGATTTGCATGAAATTGTGTAGGGACAAACATATTTACATGCACTTCACTAGTCATAAATAGACAAAAAAGTTACATATATGATAATCATATTAACGTGATAACGTCTTCATATACAATGCCTATATTAGCCTATATAGTTCATGACCGAGATAACATTTAATTTTCATATTTAGTGACTTCTTCTCATTATCATTTTCACAAAGATCACCCTCTGCTGTGTCCAAAAATGTGTGACAAAATAAATAGCCGTAGCTTATTTGTTTGATGCCACCTTTAAACATAGCTGCCATTTCAACACTCAAAACAAGTGCTCTGAGGAAAACGTCGCGGCTGCACATGAACAGGTATGTTGCTACACGTTTCATGGGATGGTTTTATATATATATATATATATATATATATATATATATATATATATATATATATATATATATATATATATATATATACATATATATGTATATATATAATTATATATATATATATATATATATATATATATATATATATATATATATATGTGATATATATATATATATATATATATATATATATATATATATATATATATATATATATATATATATTATATATAGTGCTATGTATATTGATATCATGTTATCAAGCATTCGTACTTTGTTTAATGTGGTCAGAACATCGACAGAAAATAGTGATCCCGTCTGTTGCTTATGTTATATTCAATGACTATACTATATGCCTATATATATATATATATATATATATATATATATATATATATATATATTTTATATATATATATATATAGTGCAATATACTGTATATTGATATCATGTTATCAAGCATTCGTACTTTGTTTAATGTGGTCAGAACATCGACAGAAAATAGTGATCCCGTCTGTTGCTTATGTTATATTTATATTATATATTATTAATATATATCGTTAAGGAAACATTACATTTCTCTCTTATAGAAAAATTACTGCATATTTACATACGATATACTGCGAATATGCAACGCTTTACATAATATCTCACGATATTGACAAATCTATTTTTATAACAAAATGTAACATGTATGCCAATTGTGTACTGCAAATTTCATAAATTTAAGTACTGATGCAATATTTCTCTTAATGCCTACACTACGCTTAGCGTTACATATAATTATAGACTTGGGTCGTTGTCATAGTCGTTACAGTCATTGGCAATATCTCCTTCAACAGCATTGGAGAAATTATGTAGCTTATCAACCATCTACTTGATTGTGACCTCTCTCGCCTTTCTTGCATAGCTACCTCTGTTTTACTATGAATGTAATTTTCACCAAAACATTTTCGTATTATAATGACCGAACAAATTATATATGCTATAGAATATACAATACAATAACACTTTATTGTCCCGAAAGGGAAATTCGTTTGAAGCGTTCGTAAAACTAGTAAACAAAGTGTAAAAATACGGATAAATACAATATTAAAACAGTATGTAAGCCTTAATAATGAAAAAAAATATATAATTGTAATTATAATTGTGGTCGTCATTTAACAAATAAAATAATATACAACATACAACATACACACGTTTTGAATGACGTGTCTCTCACGGAAACGTCAGATGTGAGTCCTGTTTATTTTTTGAAGTGATGGTCCTAAACCTTCTGGACAAGGACTGAAGCACGCATTCGTTATTTAGAATATGTGTAGTTTGTCATTCATGATTGTAGTGGCTTTACGCAGTACCTTGTTTTCATACGGAGCAGTGAGAGTGGATGGTTTAAAACCGGTTATTTTACTACTGGTGTTTACAAAGCGCTGCAGATTTTTCTTGTCTTCCTGACTGACGTTCCCAAACAAACAGATAAAAGAAAATGTTACAAGACTCTGGCATAAGTCTGATAAAACATGGACAAAATGGTACTATCGACGTTAAAAGAGTAACGTTTTCTGAGACGGTGAAGACGCTGTTGACATTTCTTATATGTGACGCTGCAATGGCGGTCCCACTTCAACCTACTATCAGTTGTTGTGCCAACGTATTTATACGTGTCAACTACCTCTACCTTGTTATCGTGGATGACAGTATCAGAAGTGCACTCTAATAATTAACATTATATAGAATAGTATCAAAAAAGACAGAGAAACAAATAGTACATGAGGTACAACCTGTCATTTACATATCGTGTTTTAGGAACTGGAAGACAAACTGATTTAACAAAGATAACAGCGGTAGCATGACTGAGGTAGTATCTTGTATAATGCAGAGTTATTAAATAAATAAACCCAAAGACAACGAAAAAAATATAATGAAAATATAGGCATATATCATACATTTTAGATGTCAGTTGGCATATGTTTTTAAGGTCAAGAGTATTATAAAGAAACAGGTGAACAATATGGAGCTCGACAGAGTCAGTAGCAAGATATATAAAGTGTCAAACGTGAGAAAGGACAGTTTCAACAGAGATTGAAATGGCTGCTATGAACAGTCGACACGAGGAGAATATTGCAGAACATTGAGATCAATGGGCAAATAGAACTAAGAATGTCGAACAAGCGGGTGCAGCTGACCTGTTCCATCATGGCGTTCACACAGTCCGTACTTGTGATTGGTACAGCCCGTGTGTTTCCACCTGTAGTCGTTTTCTGACCCGGAGCCATTGTTATACAGGTAGGCGCACATCGGGGATACCTCGGGATATGTATTTGCCCATGAGCTGTTTTTCAGTTCATCTCTCTCTCCCCAAATCCATGTAGAATTGAACGGGCCGTCTTCCTTGTGTAGCCAAACCCAGAGCCTGAAACGTCACAACCGGACGATGTAACATCAGAGTCAGTCCTGTTGACACGTCAGTCTACGGACCCGCACTGAAGGGAAGCGGCTTAAGTTGAAATTGCTGTAAAATTATTAAGAATGCTAATTAAAGTGTTTACTTTTACACAAACACACACTCGCACACACGCACACACGCACACACGTACGTACGCACACACGCATACACTCACACACACGCATGCACACACGCAGATCCACACACGCAGACGCACGCACACACTTACGTTTTCAGAGGTGCTGCTTAGTTGCACTTATTGCCCATGAATGACTTAATGTAATATTATTATAAAAAATTGTTTACCACGTAAAGCTGAACTCCCAATATATATGCAGAAGGACTGGATATAGGATTAACCCTCCAACATTATTTAACAATTTATTTTTTGGACAGCCTTAATATCTGTTTTGTTTGTTGACAATTTAATACACTGGCGCCCGAACAACATTTATATTGGGTGACCTGAGCCGAACTTCAGTCCCACTCCGCTGTAGTGCTGTGTCGGATCATGACAAGCAGACGGCCGGTTTAAATGATTTCGCATAACCTAATCTCTAGAGAGAAAGTCAATTGAGAATTTGTGAGAGACTAAATAACATACAAAAGTAAAAACGTCGCTGCAATTGTCTTCATCACCACACCACCCTGTCTCCAGCTGTCATGGTCCGAGATACAGCGACAACGCAGTGGTGCTGAAGCTCCGGCTCAGCTCTGCCAATATTGATTTTGTTCCGGCGCCAGTATATTAGATTGTCAACACACTCCATATACTCGAAATGTTGCTTTCTTGGATATGCTAATGACACAGGTTTCAGTGAAATTATCTCTCCTGGTGAGCGTTAAGCTAATTGGTGATGGTGTTCCCCTTTCTGTGTACGCAACTTACATCTTGTCTGTACCGTATGCAGTGGGCCACTTGATCGTCTCCTCTAAGTGAGTGATCTTCTTCTGCGAATCGATGATAGCCAAGTGCCCGTCCTCTGCAGCGCACCAGCTGAAAGCCTCGTCAAAAGTCCCTCTCTTGTCCAGCGGGATCCAGTAACAGTATGCTACGCCATCAATTTCGAGCAGTCCATTTTCACAAACATCTGACACAAAACGCTGATGTTATAATTGACAGTAGCATAGATGCAAACATTCTCGAATCTTGAACGATTACCTAGAATGCTATTAAGCTTGATAATAGTAAATTAGTGTTAGTGATAAAAACATTTGATGTACTGATATACTATTTCAAGATGGTTTTAAAACATTCACAATTGTGTAGTATACTATGCATTATGTTGAGTTACCCAATGTTTAATTAACTTGGCTTGATTTGCTATACGATTGGGAGTGGGCGTCGATTTGAATATAAGGTAGTATCATTTAGGGATTTGGTAACCACTCAGTTACAACTGACTGCTAACGGGGTGAGTGTCAGTTGCAACACTGGTGACTCATTCCGTTAGTATATTATTTCTATAGTGCTCAGAGTGTGTTTTTGTGTTTCTTTCACTTAAAAAAGGCGACCTGACCTCGGCGACTGGAGACGCACTTACACAGAGCCAACGTTAGCGCATTAATACAGAGATTACTCACACGTCATACTTCGCTCGCACAGCGACAGTCCTAATCCATCGCAGTCTTTGTTCTTCCATTTGTCAACCGTGTCGCGTGTAATGAAGGCACATTTCCCCCCGTTCCTGTCCGGGTAGTCGGTCTCCCACATATTCACCCTATCCGTCTTACTGCCCGCCCACATCCACGATCCAGACCACCAGCCAGATTTGTAGAAGACGAGCCAAATCCACACATTCAGAGCCTCTGTGTCGTCACTTTCGTTACTGTCGTGACAGAATACAGACCACTGAGTTCGTAAATTAGATTTATGTGTTCCGCAACGCCTGCATTGCATTAATATATTCATCAGATCATCAAAGAACGCGAACTGAACGCATCACGCGCTTATTTCACATTTCCAGTCTATTATGACAACTACACAATTAATATTGGAAATTGGCAACAAGACATTTTAGCCAATTTCCAATATTTATATTTGACGTAGTATAGTGGAAGTATGAAAAAGTTCGTGATACATTCATACATATGATGCAGCGAACAAACCATGTAAATATATGTGTTGCGGTAATGTGACAACATTGTACTTTTTGCGAAAAGCAATAGTTGCCGATTCCAACGATATCAGATGCGCTGCCGCAAACACAGTTACAACAAAATGTATTAAGGCAAAAACATGATAAGTTCCGTAATACAAAGTAATAACACGTTATACGTTAGATTATGTGATGACGTAACAAATGTCGTTGTCGTCGTCGTCGACGTCGTATTAGTGTTGACCTGCTGCTGAGTTGATTTTGAGTTTGCATTGGGCTGTTGGTGAGTTGCTATTGAATTGGTGCTGTTATTAGAGTTGTATTGCTGGAGTTGTTGTGGTTGTGGTTATGGTTGTGGTTGTTTGGTGCGTGCGCGTGCGTTACCTGTCAACCGCTCCGTTTAACACGTTGACGTTCTTGATATGTTCCACCTTGTCGGTTGTGTTCAGCACGGCCAACTGACCACCGTTTTCTTTACAAACATCTTTAGCCTCTGCAAACGACTTCATGTTCCCCTTCTTCGTGTAGGGAACCCAGAAACAGGTGTTGCCCATATTGGTCTTGTACTCAGTTACAGGACATTCTATCAAAAGACAAATCGGTTATAACTTTAGTCGCGATAAACTCTAAGAAATTTGCGTCTCCTGTCGCAGTCGATTTGATTATATGAATTGCGACATGGTTTGGAAGTAAATGACCTCTCTTAAGCTAATAATATCCTGCTAACGTCGTTCGTACTTACAAAGTAATGGGTTTTGTAGTGCTTGCAATCAACCATGCATATGCATTGAAAAGGTGGGAGTAGCTGAGAAAACAACTGTGTCCAAATTTCACAGAAACCCATTAAGAGGAAAAGACCTCAAAACACGCAATGGTTTTGTAAATTAGCAATTTAGAGATACATTAAACAATGCAGTATCTCAACATTATCACTTCGACCTATCAATCCGACATGTATCACCGCTAACAAAAATTAGCCCAATAGATACCTTTTTATTGAAACATATTTATTGTACTCCGAGATGAACATTTACGGGCAAAGCATATGTGATCAGCAAATATACACACGTGTCTGCAGCTACTCCGCCGTTGTGACACGACCTCATAACCGTACGCCAAAGACAAGGTCAACACGTTAAACACCCTGCTCACTAGAAAGTTTGGATGACGTACTGAGGAAGGTGGGAGCCACACATGCGGACCTGTCTCTTCGTCTAAAAGCATTTTGTTCTGAGGTTTTACCACGGTATGTTTTTCAGCCAAGCTCTTCTTTTCAGCACGTCTGTCTCTTTGGTTAAAGTAATAATTTTCCCACCATGTAAAATTTGGACACTCGAATACATATAATATAATATAATATAATATAATATAATATAATATAATATAATATAATATAATATAATATAATATAATATAATATAATATAATATAATATAATATAATATAATATAATATAATATATATACTATATATATATATATATATACTATACTATACTATACTATACTATACTATACTATACTATACTATACTATATATATATACTATATAACATACATAATAACTATAATATAACATAACATAACATAACATAACATAACATAACATAACATAACATAACATAACATAACATAACATAACATAACATAACATAACATAACATAACATAACATAACATAACATAACATAACATAACATAACATAACATAACATAACATAACATAACATAACATAATATAATATAATATAATATAACATACTATAATATAATACAATATATTCACATTCTCCATGAACACCAACGAGACAGGTACCTTTATCTGATATGTTGATCTGCGTTCTAAGTGATGCCGATGTCTTTCTTTTGTATCTCTTCTTTTTGTCGTGTTTGGTGATTCCGTTGAATACCGAGTTCTCTCTTGTCTTCCCCATGTGGGTGTCGTCATTGACTAGTCGACTCGTGGCCGCCGATGTGTCTCTCTTCTTCCTCTTGCGTCTGGCGTCGTTGATGAGTCGACTCAAGGCCGAGCTCTCGGACACCGCCGAGTTCTTCACCGGGTTCAAGTTGCAGATCGTCACGGCCGGAAAGGTCAGCTGACGACGCGTTACCAAGGCAACGTTGACGTCAGTCTCGTAAGAGAAGTACAGGATGCAGGATGACGTCAGATGGTAGATCAGGATAAAGACACAAACAGCCGTCATCATACCCCAGAAAAATCTCTTCACGACTCCTGGATAACACAAAACATATTTCTATTGACAAACCAGTATCGCATTTATGTAAGTCACTGAAGAAAACCAGTATTGGATTATCAAAGTAGACATCGTCTTTGGTTCGTTCTTCCTGCGTTCAGTGAACACGCTTTGGCCTCTTTGTCTGCAGCATATCGTTTATTCGCATGTCTTTTATTATCGTATATTACATTATGATGTTATTTTCCTTATATCTTTTTATTCTCATGCATTTTGTTACCGTGCATTTTATTCCCCAGACTGTTATTCTCATGGGTTTTAGTATCATGTTTTTTATTGTCGTGTTAATTTGTTTTCACGTTTTGTTTGTTCTCGTGATTTTATTCTCGCTGTGTTCAGTCGACACACGTTGGTCTATTTTTGTGCAGCATGTCTTTTATTATCAATGTGATAATGCAAATCATATTTATTCAAGGACAGCTAAATAATAACCATGGTTATTTCTGTAACACGTATTGGTGAGATGGACTTGACACTATGTGGCGATGTGACGTATGTACATAGTAGATGAGACATTTTGCAGTCCCATAACCAGGTTATTTGGTTTAATATAGTTATGACCAGTGTTCGGTAAAAACTTCTGATCAACGGTTAAGTACATGAAATTATTATTTAGGATGGATGCACGTCTGGATAATTATAAATCTTTGTACTGTCTTGTATTACTACATAAAAAGTAGTATTGTTTAACTTGTGCTATGGCTAAGATAAAACGCTATGGCTGAAACATTATTGTTATGGCTGCAACATGTATTCCTATATAATGTGACGAATATTTATTTTCATATTTGCGTAATACTACTGTGTGTTGTGTGTGTGTGTGTGTGTGTGTGTGTGTGTGTGTGTGTGTGTGTGTGTGTGTGTGTGTGTGTGTGTGTGTGTGTGTGTGTGTGTGTGTGTGTGTGTGTGTGTGTGTGGGTGGGTGGGTGGGTGGGTGGGTGGGTGGGTGGGTGGGTGTATGTGGGTGTGTGTGTGCGTGTGTGCGTGTGTGCGTGTGCACGTGTGCGTGTGACACAATTTACGTTACGGCTAAGACTATATAATAAAAAGCCAAACAAGACATCTAGACTTCGTGTAACTTTCTTTGTACAGCAATTATATAGTAGACCCATAGCGTTTAAATAGATGCACATGTGTGTGTGTGTGTGTGTGTGTGTGTGTGTGTGTGTGTGTGTGTGTGTGTGTGTGTGTGTGTGTGTGTGTGTGTGTGTGTGTGTGTGTGTGTGTGTGTGTGTGTGTGTGTGTGTGTTTGTGTATGTGCATGCATACGTGTGTGCATGGCAATGTGAATCTCTATAATACTATATAATTGTTGTACAAAGTTACACAATGTAGACTGTAGTTGTTTGGCTTTTCATGATGTAGTCTTAGCTATAACGCAAATTGTCTGAGCCATAAGTGTAACGTATTGTTTGCTGTGGCTAAGACGTTATGGTTCAGACAACGTTCTTATAAATAATTGTTCTCTGAAATGCATAACTCGTTTAAAATCTGTACCAGTGACACACCATGTAGATGTGGTAGCAATTCCACATAACTTGTATATTTTATATGTCACACTATTAATTAGTTACACGACATTGCTGAGACAGGTAGAACACATACGCGGCGTGATTTTTACCAAATAGAGTAAAACAAGTTACTGCTGCAACATTTATTGTTTGTACCGGCGTCAACGATTTCAAACATTGGCCCTGTCCTTGAAATGTTATCCCTAAGACACAATATCCAGGGGACAAACATTCAAACTCGATATTTGTTTAAGTTTGACATTTTCACACGTTGGGTAAGATATGATTGCTCCATAAATTAAATTAGTCTGCATTAACATAAAAGTTAACCTGCTCTAACAGCAGGTTAACTTTTATGTTAATGCAGACAAGGCAAACATGCAATATCAGTGGATATAGTACAAATATATTAGAAGGGACACGTTATGGTCAAGATTTTCCAACATATCAAATTGAAAACAATATGACTAATTACTGAATAACTGTTATTGCAGTGACTAAGCATATTGAGAGGGAACATAACAAACATACACAGATCATTCTTTTCATTGTGTAAGCGGTTCTTGAAAATGGAAAGCTGGGGACAAAAATATACAAGTTACTGTAGAATGGCTCAGTTATGTCACGAAAAAAAAACGTGGATGCCAGCCACGGGCAGTGATGACTGGCTCGACCAAAAGGCGATATTTTGTCGCCAAATTCTAATAAGTCTGAAGATATGCATGTATATATGTATTGTGCAATATAACGGCAACCCCCGAATCACAGGTTTGTGGAAATATCTTTTAAATTTCCATTGGACGGATGTTGTCGCTGTGCCGCCTTGGGAAAAGTATGTTGGGAAAATGCGCGAGGGGCTGAATCGTGACGTTTGTTGCGGAAAATCTTGCCAACGTTTGCCAGATCACCAGCATTCTCAGCGTTATCAGAGCTAATACATCCGAGCTGGGGCTCTTCAACACACAGCGGCTTCACACGGATGGGATCAAAACTTTAAAAAGATACCGTACTAATCGTTGAGACGTCCGAGATCCAGCGACA
The DNA here is from genome assembly GCA_025642075.2 of Ridgeia piscesae. Classification (NCBI taxonomy): domain Eukaryota; kingdom Metazoa; phylum Annelida; class Polychaeta; order Sabellida; family Siboglinidae; genus Ridgeia; species Ridgeia piscesae. Next base: position 14,493 of record JAODUO010000685.1, on the reverse strand, counting down.
TCTGTGCGCGCTTGGTCCCGTCGGGGGGAATGTCCCAGCTCCTACCAAATAGCTCTGGCGTTGTTTACACGACACCGCGAGACTTCGCTGCACGAGATTACGCCAAAACGTTGACTATTGTCACGCTGGAGCATTAAATCCAAACCGGGCTTCCTCGGGACTTTCAGCAAAAATGTATAATTTAAAAGCTTTGTTTTATGTCGTATACTCTTATAAGATATTTATATATTTGAGCAATATCGTCATTTTTTTATGAGCATCAACCATTTGTTATTAAAAAGCAGAGTATATTTTATCACCAGGACATGGTCTTTAGCTTTGGTCGCAGTTTTGTAAACATAATTTCGTCCCAGAATGAGATTTATTTGATTTCGGTGATCTGACACTAGAAGAACCGCCTTTGCATGGACAAAACACAACTAAAATTCGTCACGTTTCTAATAATATAACATTCGTTGTGTAACATACTGCTTAACAAGTAATGGGCATATAATGTACTTTCTTTAATTTATTAAATGAGCAAAACCACAATTGCCGAGTCACGAGGTAATAATGCACAGTGTCATGTGTCGTGCGTGGAATATAACTCCACACATAAAGACACGTCTACTAATGGTCTTGGTCAATGTTTGTGGTCGTACCTTGTGGTGCCAGCTCACGACGTTTACATTTGTCTGCAATTGTTATATGAACAGTATCAGTTTGTTCACACGTGAACGTCATTGCTGGCGACGGGTTCTCTATAAGAAGTTACTGTACCACGTTGTTGCCAAAATTGGCTAGTTCAAAGGTCACGGTGACTTAATTCATCTATGTGGTATCCGTTTGTCAGATGAAAAACATTATATTTAATAACCCAAACGAAATATGCTATAAATCGATTACATCGGCGTGTGTTTAAATGTGACCCAGCACAGCAAAATCAGGAATAAGTAGGAAAATCACTTTTTGAGTTAAAGGTACCATGTGAAAGGTAAATTTATGGGCTTTCCAACGATACCAAACACAAATGTCTAGCTGTATTGGTCGTCAAGTTATTGTTTTATAAAGAGAAGGTGTACCAAGTCATTTTCTGAAAAAACGATTCTGAGAAAAACAGCTTTAAAGTTTAATGAAGTATTTTAATACATTTGCAACATAAAGACAGATCATAGGAGCGTGAAATTTGGCACATTTGTAGACCACCTCAATATGCACAGTTTGGTGAAATTTCACCTTTGCAGCTCTTATAGTTCCAGAGATATCCCTTTAGAACATTCTGCAACAAATCGGAAATCGACAGTAAAATGTTCACAGAACCTAGCCATGTGTTCTGTCTGTTTGTGACACAGCACGACACAATCACTGCTTCTTTTGTCATTTTTTGATGTGCCAATGGCAGCAGCCACTTCACGTGATGGGCAGACTGTTGCAGCAGTGGACTGGTGCGGCTTCGGATGTGTCGGCTTTGCTCTGGACAGTTGATGTCCGCAGAATTCATTGATCTTGTCAAACAAACACTATTGGTGGATGTTGAGGCCTGGGGGTGGTGGTTCTGTAGGTAGAGCAGCAGGTGGGTAGACTCCTCGCCTGTGCTGCAAATCGAACCGCTGTTTGTCATCGGATGGCTGCTTCCTGGCGAACACGACAGTGGGTTCTTCAGACGTAAACCTGACACAAAACAAACATAATAGTCTTAACTTCCCATATACAAAACATTTAATGCTGCAAAAAGTTTATGTAATGACTGTCCATTATTTCAAACTGGAGATATATGGACAGTTGATCTTTAAATCAGATGACATATACATAGTGAGCCCAGCAGCTAGGTAAATAAGCAGGCTAACAGCATAATTGACGAATACCTTGGATCATTTAGAGTCAGCTCTGAATCTTATAAACCTTCCATCCCATTCCTTAACTGCTCTAAATCGGAAAATAAAAATGTCTTCTTTCTTACCTGTTGCCAAAAATTACTCGCCTCCCCTAATAATAAAAAATATTCTACCTAATAAATGTGATCATTAATTTCATGAAGATCTACGTACGATAATAACAAGCAGGTATAAATAAGTTAAAAACACAATTCTAAATGAATTACAGTACTAGTTATCCCTAGTATATTACCGTACTAGAACATTACCAGTCACATTGATACTCTCACACTAACAGAAAAACCTCGGGTTTATGTGAGTCATGGCATGTCATTGTTAGAGAGCTCAATGTGACAATGAGTGAGGCTGAGCCTGCCACCACAGCAAAAAAGTCAATAGAGCTAGTATAACTTACCCTCAGTCTGGCTGTTATCTCCTTTGCATTCGTTCGGGGTGTCAACAATTTCCCAATCCATGAATTGTTGACAGCAGGGTCCATCATCAAAACACCTGCAACCGCAGATGAATCCACGAATGTGTTCAAGTTCTTGGTCTAAATCTACGAGTACATTTTCAGCAGCGTTGGCGTTGCGATCCATCATCCACGATCGAAGCTGTCAATGTCAGCTGTCACTTGGTATTATTCTTCCTCGCCACTTTAGCACTCAGGGCCAAAACGACACTCCCTGCTTCACTGTTGTTGTATGACACGTACGAATCCAGTAAACTCTCCATCCGATACGCGCCTAATAGTTGTGTCAAAGATTCGTTGTCAAACACTCCGCGCAGATTTTGCCATCGCGGCCATCGCTGAGGCCTGAGCGCTAGGTCGATCGATGTCTATATCACGCTGCTGTGCAACATCCATGCTATTGTTGAGCCTATCACTGCACAGGTGAAAACCTATGTAACTAACAACTAAAACTACGGCATTGACAACTTAATAGTAAATTAGAATTCGCAGATTTTATACAAAACGACGTCCGGTGCACCCGATGTCGAACGAAAACAAACATGGATTCGCGTGGGTTTAAAGGTCAGCCGCCAATCAGCGGGGCGCATTATATCACGTGATTTCGCCAACGTGCTCTTGTTTACGTTTTAGCTTCGTTTTCAAGCATTTTAATTGGCTTTATACTGACATGTGACAAATTTCGCGCGTGGGAATACATCCCATAATAGTTCAGCTTCAAAACGATACCAATATGGCGGGGGTAGGCAGGACGTTAAGGCGGACACGATGCATCTGAATGAAGCACATTTTTCGTTCTTCGTGCTCACTGAGGTCGACATAGCTGTTCCAAATATCTCTTTTTAGCAATGTTATCACTCGTTTTATGATGTTACAACAGCATAATAGTAATCTACGATAACTACATTAACTAAATTCACCTATATCTGAAAATCGACCTTTCCATCCAAAAATACCCATTCGCGCACTTTGAAGCTGATTTGCCAGCTTCGGCAATCCCGACTTATTCCTGATTTTGCTGTGCTGGGTCACAAATATGGATTTTCATTAATTGTATTCATTATGGAAATTACTAATAGCGAACCCAACAAACGAGCCTAACAACACGATTCAACAACCAGCAGAATAAATATGAATTGCACCTGTAATCGAACTGACAAATGTAAGTGTATATATTATATGAGTATATGTTTTAAAACGTTCTCCTAGTGAGTGACAGCTTGAGGGACAAAAGTTCATGGATTGTTCTTAGACACCATACAACTAGTATAATCAGAAAGCCATCAGAACATGATGGAAACAGTATGTTCTATCAATATGTATAGTTACGTTGTTCCATCAAAACAACGTTAACTCTCGACGTCGATCAAATTTTCAAATCCAACGTATTTTCGACGTTATTTCAACGTCGGAACTCGACATCGAAAAAGCATCATTATCAGACGTCGGCACGACGTCAACAAATGACGTCGATCCAACTTCCATACGGACCGTGTTTTTGACGTCCTTTAGATGTCGCCCCCTAGGAGGTATTACACATATGAATACTTCTAGAGCACCTTTCTCGGATGTCGTACAAACATCCGTTAAGATGTGTCCGTAAACGTGAGATGTGGAAGAGAAAAGAAAAATGAAAACTAGAAACGATTATAAAAATGCTGATGTTCAGACATTTTATCTACACACGTAATATACAATTACAAAGTTCAAGTTAAAATCAAATAGAAACTACAGTCACTGAAGCCATGGCAAGAATACGGCATTTGTTTTGATGGTAAGAACGATTATTTCAGCAATCATTACGGTTGTTTGTCTTGACAGTTTATGAATTCACAGATTTATCACAGTGATGCGTTTGTGTATTTGTCTGTACAGTAAGTAGGAATATTATATAAATATACAAATAATATATATTACCATTTCAAAGTTGCACTTCGGTGTTAGCATTCGTCTGATTACGAACACGCCTAAGCATATATTAATTTTTTGCAGCATACTTTCCTGCAGTATTGTAATATCCCAAAAGCGTTTTCGCTATTACATACGTAATATATTACTTAAAAGATTTATTGCACAAATATATTTAACTTTTCGTTCAATTGACGATTACTAGTTCTTATTTAAAATTTATTTAACTGAATAACTTAATGTTCCAAATGTGTGCCTGTGGATTTAGTATTATTGTATTGAAAGGCTACACAGAGCACTGTGATTATAGCGCAATATTAATATGTTTTAAATTTTTATTTAATATTTGTATCCGTTTGTAGATCGCCAATATTTTAAGTAATGTTACCAAGCATATTTTAATGGTATTACAGCAATATGATTTCCTCCATTATAACTTGTTTTCTTGCTGTATCATTTTTGAAGCGACTTAACCATCATACTGTGTATGCGTTGTTTTCATGTGTTGTTGAACTGACCGACAGATCTGCGGACGTGAGGTACGCCGTGCGATGTCGTCGTGTCGGTGAAGCCGCGCCACACACTGCCCGGCCCCACTCGCTCGCCGCGCCCCGCCTCGTCCGACGGCGTCAGGAACGTGTACAACTGCCTGTCCGCCTTCACCGACATCTCGTCTGTAACACAACCAAAACTACACAGCATTACCATCGCAGTCATGATACACAGGCCTACTTCGTCTACTTCTTGTGAGCATGTCAGTTGTCCCCACCTCCGGACAGATGTGATTATACTGCTCGTATGTCGTAAAAACGTTTTTAAGGAATCGTTTATACCCTCTACCGTTTAATTGTGAAAGATAATTTATTACACCAGAGAGTTCCTGTATAAAGAATTAAGTTATTATGTTAATGTTTATGTATCTAATATTTATTACGCCTATTTATGTACTTAATGTATTACTTTTACAAATGTTAGTGCTGATTATTTGTAGTAGTTGTAGTAGTACGTGTATTATCAGCTGCATCTGGATAACCAATCTTATTAGTAAGTTTTAAGTGTAGCTGAACATACATAATTTTTATGTAATGTTTAAATGGACAATACATTCTTTTGAATCTTTATTTCCGCTAGGGAAACGCCGATTCGTGGTTCTCATTGTCGTGTTTTCGATTCCTTATACCGGGCTGTGATATTCCATGGCTGTGTGGACAAGTCATGGCGTAGGAGTTAGTGTAGACGATACTGCGACCAATGATGGGACAGATTACATACAGCAATCAACAGAACCGTCGGTGAGAAGAAGACGGTCCGCTGGCAATGACTACACATCATCATCATCTTCATAAGTAGCATCATCATTATTGTCATCAATTACAGTGAATGTCTCGCTAATTCGATTAACATTGTCAAAAGAAGCGGTAACGTAGACCACCAAAACAAAACCATATCGATAGAACTCCCACTTGCAGTGTCCATGGCGAACATGGACTGGACATCTTGTAAATGTTAACACACATTTTCTTATATTTGTATCACAAATTATTGAACGTAACTTAGTGTACTAACAATGTGCGCTTAATTAATATTATGTATTCTGTCAGGCTACTTTTTGTTAATTGTCTGAACATCTGACGTTTGTTCTAAACAACATTAATGCATATGCTGTATACTGTCATACTGTAATGTCAAATGCTGAGTTGAGACCGTGTAGAAAATTCGTTGACAAAAATGCGTAACAATAATTTATGTGACAACACTGATATGTTGATACACGCTTGTTGTGCTTATAACATCTGTATTATATATTTTAAAATTAATAATGTACATTGAAAATATTTGTCTCTTTCGCTGCTGCAAATGAGTCTTCTGCCGAATAATTAACATCTTACCTTCCGAATGCGGCTAACTCAGCGAGTGATACGGTCTAGTGTAGAACGTCACGGTTCAGTGAACATTATTTCATTCGCAGTGAGCGTAACCAGTGCGAGGACTTCTCTTTTGTACAAACCGAATTCGCTAAATCCTCTATGTAATGTTTACCGTCACGTGACGCGCTTGCGCACAATGAGTAGTTCGAACAATGGCGGTGTTTTGGTCAATATTGGCAACTCTCAAGTGTTCATTCAGCGGGCCGTTACACAGCAGATTCGATTCAAGTGAAATGTCTTAGACGCCGTCATTTGTAGCAGAAACAGGTCGCACGTGACGCGTGTCGCCCCTTACTGGGTAAACTGGATGTGTTGCCCTCGCGAACTTAGAACGCATGTCGTCGTTGTGAATATCACTTGGGTCACAGTAACATAAATCGGTCAAATCTGTTCAATGGATCCATTGCATAGTTCAGTTTGTGTCTGCAACATTGTATTCTGCTGACTTAACAATACAAAGGTGTACGTTTTTATGAGGTATTTTCCTAGTTTAGATCTACCTCATTTTGCATTAAATTTCCAATATGATTTCAAATTCACTTAAAAATATATAATTTTCAAAAACAATAAAAACTGAAAGTATTCCCACCTACACAAGGCTAGTCACCAATAGAGCGAAGCGCATCCCGTCTCTAAATACTGGGTTGGTTAAAGGGTAAACCGGTTAAAGTACCCTATATCCAGCTCCCATCGAAAAATTAGTACTTAAGGTCACATCATATGTTGTAGTTAGAAACAGTAATTTAAATGAGATTAGAGATAACACGTTGACATTATAGCCAGTGCGACAATGACTGTGGTTTGGGAAACCGTTCACGATAGCTACATAATATGTAACTCCACGCCATTTGTTGGCGTCAGTGGGCTTGGTGGTGGAATCAACACGATATATCATTCGTATTAGACACGCCTGGACCGACCACACAGAACGAGTGTGTTTGTGTGTGTGTGTGGTGGTTGTGTGTGTGTGCTGTGTGCGTGCGTGTGTGTGTGTGTGTGTGTGTGTGTGTGTGTGTGTGTGTGTGTGTGTGTGTGTGTGTGTGTGTGTGTGTGTGTGTGTGTGTGTGTGTGTGTGTGTGTGTGTGTGTGTGTGTGTGTGTGTGTGTGTGTGTGTGTGTGTGTGTGTGTGTGTGTGTGTGTGTGTGTGTGTTTGTGTGTGCGTGTGTGTGTGTGTGTGTGTGTGTGTGTGTGTGACGTTTTTCTGAGCCTAGCACTAAACCAGCATTGTTGAGATTATGAAATGGTTTACTTTGTATACTGGGTGGCCGCAAGGTGGTTATTTTATTTCTACTAGATCTATCAGCAGCATTCGAAACGATCGACGAGAAAACTGTGTTAATACAACTTAGAGATCGCTTTGTAATAACCGGACACGGCACACCTGGTTCGGGTCCTATTTGCTGCTCGTGTTGACCTTCACTGGCTGCCAGTTAAACAACGCATTGGGTATGAACTACTACTGTTGACGTTTGGCAAACTTCACGGCCTATAGTTGTCTCATACTTGACCGACCTTATTATTCGAAAACAGCCTTCGGTGCGTTACGCTTAATGTTATCTAATAACATTATTTATTTATTTATTTATTTATTTGGATACATTTTTGCTAGACAGATTCATGTGTCTATTTTAATGTTTAAGCTTTTATGTAATGCGTCTCTGAATGGCTACAATTGATTTGTGGCGCAGAAATATTATTATTACAGCTGCCGTTTACATATTTATGTACTTGACGTTTACTGATTACACGCATTACTATGTGATGTGATTTAAATATTGTGTTATTTTTATGCATCCTCCAAAGTCCAAGATGTTTATCCATTCTGTGACTGGACATTAAAGTTATTATTATTATTATTTCCCAGATTCCTGCGCCTTGATACCCATAAATAATAAACATAACTCACAAAGCGAATACAAGAACAAAACATGCAGTCTATGTATCAGTTGCAGATCGTACTGAGCAATGTGTCGGTGCTTGACGATAAATTCCAAGGAATTTAGCGAGGGTAACTTGTCATTATAGCAAGTCAGCTACCCGTGAATACACATAATATAATAACAAGGTATGTGATTTATCCAAAATAATTGTAACATAACGAAGGAACCATTATATCATGCTATGCCTTTTTTTAATTCACATTCGACATAGTCGCCACCTACCGTACAATAATATTACTCTAACTTGCTTTTAGTCTTTTTAAGTTAAGGAATCAGCTTAGTTGTTCTTCTTTGCATTCTTTCTAGGTTGTCGATGTTTTTCTTATGATGTGGTCTCCATGCTTGTATGCACTGTTATAAATATTCTGTTAAGTATTGTTTTGTATCATGGTTTGATTATATTTTGTTACTCCTAATTAGCCCGAATATTTGGTTGCCGTTTGAAGAAGCAATTCTACATTGCTCTGGAACTGTCATGTCAGAACTAACTATAACTCCCAGGTCCTTTTCTTTTACACTTTTTCCAAAAATCGTATCTCTCATAAAGTACTTTTGTTCACATTTCCATATCCTATGTGGATGCATTTACATTTCTCAAAATTAAATGTCATTTGCCATTTTGCAGACCATTTGACCAACTTGGTTAGACCATATTGTACAGTGTCTTCATCTGCTTTAACAGTTCTGAACAGTTCTGCAAATATAAGTACTTTACTTGATAAGGCATCATCCAAATCATTTAGAAATATCATAAATAATATATTACACCTCGATTTTTTTTAATAACGGTGTAATATTTTGCTTCTTTCCATTGTAATGCACGATTCCCTCTTTAAGTGACAAAATAAAGAATATAGCAAGTGGTGTACCAATTTGGTCTACTACATCTTTAAGCAGTTTTTGTGGTATCCCGTCAACTCTAGGTGGTTTGTTTTCATTCATCTTAATTTTACTTTATATCATTTCAAGAACTGTCCTGATTTCATTCATCGCCCTGAAAATATCCTATCAGGTAACGGCAGTGAACTTATATCTTCTTTAGTGAGCACTGAGCTGAACTATTCTTTCGAAACCATTCAGATATTACATTACCTGCGTTGTTTTCTGGTGGTCCTACATTATCTCGAACCATCTGTTTACACGTTACATAAGCGTAGAAACTATTTCTATAATTTTTATGTCACTCGCCAGTTTTACTCAAAACATCGTTTTGATTTTCGAAATTCGGCTGTAGCTAGATTAAAGGCCTCTTTATAATTGTTATATTCTTTTATATTTCCAGTGTTTGTGTAAACACACCACATCATTTCTTTGTAAGCAGTCTTTCGCATAGATTCATCTGACAGATGTTTCTGCAGAATGGCATATACGGTTCAACAGGTGACTGATATA